>JAVYIG010016884.1:0-28974 GCA_035222895.1 Strongylocentrotus droebachiensis
CATGGCTATAAAGTAATCAAGGCATGTATAAATCAGAAACTCAGGATATTTCAGGTTTAGATAATTAAACCTGTACAAAAAGGAAAAACAAAGTCATTTGAATGGATGATCAAATAATGCCAAATTAGTATGCAAGTATTTTTAAACTTACCATTCTCTTCTTAAAATCAGACTCTACGAGTCTCATTTCGAGCAAGTCGAATTCACTCCCTGTCTTGAGCGGTTCCGCAAAGGGCTCCTGCAGGTCGGCAGGACCTGCCCGTAAACTCACTGATGATTTGGCAACCAGGTTTGCCAGCGTCTCCACTATCTGGGCCTGGACATCTTCCAGCTTCTAAAGTTTTTGAAGTACCTGCTGTTGAAAATTGTCTAGGAAAACAAAAGGAGTAAAAAAAAATACATTAACAAATTAGGTCATTTTGGTAGCTAAGAAGAGTATGTAATTTTAGTGTGACTGATATGTACGACAGCTTTTCAACTATCGCATTTCAGGAATACATCACCAAGCTGCAATGACAATACTTGTACAAAGCATCAGACAATGCAACACATACAGAAAGAATCTGAAAGCAATTTTGCAGAAAAATATACCCCTGCTTTTTGATAAAAATAAATCAAAATTAAACACATCAAAAGAAAGTTTCCCCCTAAAGAACCCCATCACATCTTCGAGTATAACAAATTATTCAAGTTGAAACCAAGCATTGGATATAGCTAGGGTTGTTAGGAAGCAGATTCTCGAAAATTAGTGACATCCGTGACTTAACGGCTGAATGATCACAACATGAACAAAAAATTACGTTTTTTTTCTTGATTTTACCACTGGAAGATTTGATGGGGCTCTTTAGGGGGGAACTTACTTTTGATGTTGTATTTATATTGACAACCTCTCTCTCTTATATCAGTGTAGCATCTTGGTAAAAAATAGTAAATTTTGTTTGTAGTTTAAATATGCTGTACTCCAAAATCTAATCAATTGACCTCCTATGAAACATACTATTAAGTTCTTGAGAAGAGATATTTTGTTTGTGAAATTCTCTACGTAAATACTTACTGTCCAAGGTTCTAGCTTTTGGTGTCGGCGGCTGGCTTTGGCGAGAAGTCGAAGGAGAGGGGAATGTAGTTGTAGATGGAGATGATCCCCTCTGGATTGGGCCCGTCGGGCTTAAGGGGACAAATCTGGCCATCATGGATGTTGATGACAATTTGGGGAGAGGAAGTTCCTTAGTCTTCGACTTATCTGCCTTTCTCGGGCTTCTGCGAAGTGGCTCAGGGTCACACTCCATATCTGGAAAAACATCACAGACATTAGAAAAATATCAAGCAAGAAAAGAATTTTTGAAAAATGTTCAAGCTTTATGAATTCATTTTGAGTTCAACATGTTAATTTTCAATTTTGATGAATTGGTACATTATGCCCCCCCCCCCCTCCCTCCCCCAGGTGCTATTAGGGTTAAAACATCATCTAGCATCCTTCTAGCATATAAATTCAATTGCAGCGCAGCACTCGACAACAAAGGCAGTGGTCTACTGTACTCATACAAGTAGCGTATGTTGATGCACACCTAGTAGTCCAGGCATAATTTGATATGACCTCCCACTAATTGCAACAGAAAATGTCTCGACTGTTTTGTGCTCTTGGAGGTGTCCATTATAACATATCAAAAGTCTTAAGGAATCCGGGTGGGGAAAAGTGCAATGGCGGCCATTTTTTCAAAATGGCCGCCATGTATAACTAATGTTGTACAATTCTGGGGATTACTTTTTAACAGCACCTCATTTTACCATGCATAAGGTGTCATATGAAAGACAATTACATTTCCTACAAGATGATACCTCATTCATTGGGTTTCGGGATTATTTGCTTACCAATTTTGAGCCAAAAGCGTGATTTTTTACCATTTTTTTCAAAAATGTGAATTGCGCCAAAATACATATTTCTCCATATTTATTTGATTATTATGCTAACCGACTTCAAACTTGCTGAAAAATTGTTCAGCATCCGGTTTGATACCATATCCAAATTTCAAGTCTATTACTTTTCAAACTAAAGAGTTATAGCGCTCTGAAGTTGAAACTTTGTTATGAGCCAAAATGGCAAATTTGGTTGCTAAGGGCTATCTTCTCCTTAGCAACGGTAACAAATTGGCGTGAGAAATAGAATATATCACGAGAAATTGCTATCACCAAGCAGATGACTACTTTTATAGGAAGTACGATGTCAAATGATACATGTTCATCCTATTTTAATGATAAATATCGCTTAGTTCCCGTTGCTATGGTAATAATATGCCTAGCAACCGATATAAAACGCATATTTTTGTTGTAAATCTAATATTTCCCATATCTCTGCTTCTAAATAACATAGAGTTTTGATTTTAAGTGCTGAACATACATTTCCAGGGACAAGGAATCAAATTAATTAAATTTTAATGAGCTAAACCTAGCGAAAAAGCCGAAACGGCAGCCATTTTCCAAAATGGCCGCCATAAACCTGATATTTTGCAATATCTCCGCTTCTAAATGACTTAGGGCTCTGATTTTTATTGCTAAATATACATTTTCTAGGCCCAGGAATCCTTTGAAACACATTTCAATGAGCTAAACTTGACCAAAAAGCCGAAACGGCAGCCATTTTCCAAAATGGCCGCCATAAACATGATATTTTGCAATATCTCCGCTTCTAAATGACTTAGGGCTCTGATTTTTATTGCTAAATATACATTTTCTAGGCCCAGGAATCCTTTGAAACACATTTCAATGAGCTAAACTTGACCAAAAAGCCGAAATGGCAGCCATTTTCCCAAATGGCTGCCATAAACCTGATAATTCCCAATATTTCTGCTTCTAAAGGCTTAGAATTTTAGTGCAAAACGTCCATTTTCTGGGGCTAGGAATCCAATGACACTCATTTCAATAAGCTAAACCTGACCTAAAAGCATTATTCTGAGGATGTTACAACTATATACCATGGCATGCCGTATGCCTGATAGACAACGTATGTATAGGTCAGAATTATTCAAGGACAATATCTTGGAATCCTGTGACGAAAGAAAGGATGCCTGGGCAGAAACAGTCAAAGCCCGTGTCCTCCATGTGCATGACCTTCATGCTGCAGATGCAGTGTACCACCAGGTCTGCAGTGTTAACTAATGCCGTGATGTCACATGGAACAGACATACCTGATTTCAGTTCGGAGTTTAATTGTCCAGTATGCTGCAGACAATGTAGACCACAACATCTGTACCCTTTATGGTAAAAATACATTCCATGGCATGGGGATGATTGCTGCCATAACCCCAGCGACCAAGACCAGCAGGCCTACCCTCAGGGCGCAGGTCACCTCCAGCGATATCTCCACGGTGGGACAAATTCCTATACCTTACCACAATGAAGAGAGCCGCAGTATGACAACACTGGCATACCAGAAGGTGGACAACATGAAGGCAAAGGACCCAACAGCAGACCTTGATCTCCTGTGGAAGACACCCGTTATGTTCACCTCACCAAGACCGGCATGGTCTGGACTGATGCAGCTAGTGCATCATGGTGACCACCCCAGGAAATCATCGGTGATGTTTTTCCCAATGATCGACATGAATCCCAGCGATGTCACTTGCATCTATTCCACACTGAAGTTTGTGTGTGAGCATGCTTGTCGCCATGGTGTTACGCCCATCATCACCTTTGACCAACCACTATGGTGGCTAGCCTTCATGATCATCGAGACTGAGCCCACAGGAAGTGTTTTGAATGACATGCTTTTGCGCCTGGGAGGCTTTCACACATAAATGAGTTTCTTGGGAAGCAATCTATGCAAATAACACGGTGGTACACATGATGTCAGGCAAGGCTATTGCACGAGCAATACGGGGACATCTACTTGTTGATGCAGCACTGAACGCCTTGATTTTGTCAGACGCACTTGGTATGCCACTCCCTCAACCATCTGCAGATCCACATGAAGTGGAGGAGACCAATGAGGCAACAGTGTCACCAGATGATGAGCCTACGACGAACGGAACTGGAAACACTTATCTTGATGGACGTGCTGCCCTCTACAAGAATCTGATGGAAGGTTCTGTGTCTGCAGAGGAGTTCTGCCAAGCTGATGTTTTAACCAGAATCAAGAAGCTCCTCTGGGCCAAAACCGAATCCTTGAAGTCCTCTAGGACCGCCACACTTCGGCTACAGTACATGGAGATGGTTGACATACTACGGAAGTTTACTAGAGCAGAGCGCATTGGCAACTGGGCGTTGCACCTTGAAGCTGTGTCAGAAATGTTGCCCTACCTGGCAGCCTCTGGGCACAACCTGCTCACAACCAGCTCACAGGTGTCAACTATAACACTGGTGAACAAAACAAGGACATGACAAATGCTAGACGAGCTCGTGACATGAAAGACACACATGCAGTTATCAGCTGTCTGAAAGAGAGAAAACCCTTCAGCTCAGATTTGAGCTTGCGCCGCATTTCGACAGGGGTACATGCAACCATAAAAGTCAATGTGGATTCAGCAAAAACTGTTGGAACAGCAATCCTGACCAACATGGATGGACAAATTGCTGCTGACTACACATTCAAGAGGAAGGATCAGGCCATCACCTTGGCTTTGAAATCGGCAGTAAAGATTGATGGTGAGGCAGTACAAGTGGATCCCCAGCTGCTTTTCCAGCGACTGACAATTGCTGCAAAAGCTACAGAGGCTCTAGAGTCTGTGTTCAACTATGAGCTGTGCAGTTACCCACCAGCTATGTTTGCTCCGACAGCCACAGAAGCCAGTATCTGGACACTCCAGGAATCACAGGCCAAGTCCACTAGCTACGTGTTGGATGTTGGGACACTAGTTCAGCGCATTCCATAGGCACGTGGCTCAGCATACAAATGTATCTGCACGCAATACACAGAGTATGTCCCAAAGAAGTATGGACAGGCAACAGTCGTGTTTGACGGATATGATGGTACATCAACAAAGGGCACAGCACACCAAAGACTTGCAAGAGGGAATGCTGGAGCAACGTTGGGTGACGTTTGATGAAGATATGCAGGCTACAATGAAGAAGGAACAATTCCTGGCAAACAAGACAAATAAGCAGTACTTCATCAATTACATGCTCAGCACCAAACTACGGGCAAAGAACTGCCAGACACATCATGCTGCAGGTGATGCTGATCTCCTCATAGTGCAGAAAGCAGTGGAGTCTGCAGCCACCACTGATACTGTGCTGATCGGAGATGACACAGATCTACTCATCCTGCTCATCTACCACATCAACCTCGAGTCATGTGACCTGTTCTTCCAATTCGAGCCAAAGAAGAATGTGAAGAAACCGCGTGTCTGGAACATGAAGTCTGTCAAACAGCAGTTAGGCCCCGGTATCACAGCACATTTTCTTCATGCACGCTCTCCTGGGATGTGATACTACTTCCCGCGTGCATGGCTTTGAAGAGGGAGCTTCCCTTCACAAATTCAAAACCAGTGCGCACTTCCGTTAACAAGCAATTGTGTTTGACAGACCGACAGCGTCCACCGATGATGTTGTAGATCGAAGCAGGAGAGAAAGTCTTGGCATGCCTGTACAATGGGAAGCCTGCAGAGTCACTCAACGTGGCGTGACATAAGCGGTTCTGCTAGAAGGTTCTGCTAGAATGTGCAACCCCAAAGTCTACCGCCCACATCAGCAGCAGCGAAACACCACAGCCTTCGTGTCTACTACCAGGTCCTGCAGTGGAACGGCATTGCAGCTGATGAGCTACGACCAAATGACTGGGGTTGGCGGGAAAGCAGTGGAGGAGTCGTGCTCGTACAGACGGACTTGCCACCAGCTCCGGAAGAGCTCCTCAAGATGATCCGCTGCAACTGCCAGATAGACTGCAGCAGTCTGAAGTGCACCTGCAAGAAGCAGAGCATAGAGTGCTCAGCTGCATGTGGCAACTGTAGAGGGTCAGCATGCACAAACTCAACCCAAGTTGCATGTGACAGTGATGAATAAGAATAGACTTTTTGAGGAACATTGATGGATCGAAGATGGTATTCTGAGGCTATGGTAACTACATGCAGTATTATAATAATTATGACCTATACATATACGTTGTCTATCAGGCATACGGCATGCCATGGTATAGAGTTGACACATCCTCAGAATAATGCTTTTTGGTCAGGTTTAGCTTATTGAAATGTGTGTCATTGGATTCCTAGCCCCAGAAAATGTACGTTTTGCACTCAAATTCTAAGCCTTTAGAAGCAGAAATACTGGGAATTATCAGGTTTATGGCAGCCATTTGGGAAAATGGCTGCCATTTCGGCTTTCTGGTCAGGTTTAGCTCATTGAAATGTGTTTCAAAGGATTCCTGGGCCCAGAAAATGTATATTTAGCACTGAAAATCGAAGCCCTAGGTCATTTAGAAGCGGAGATATTGCAAAATATCAGGTTTATGGCGGCCATTTTGGAAAATGGCTGCCGTTTCGGCTTTTGGCTAGGTTAAGCTCATTAAAATTTAATTATTTTTAATTCCTTGTCCCTGGAAATGTATGTTAAGCACTTAAAATCAATACTCTATGTTATTTAGAAGCAGAGATATGGGAAATATTAGATTTACAACAAAAATATGCGTTTTATATCGGTTGCTAGGCATATTATTACCATAGCAACGGGAACTAAGCGATATTTATCATTAAAATAGGATGAAAATGCATCATGTGACATCATACTTCCTATAAAAGTAGTGATCTGCTTGGTGATAGCAATTTCTCGTGATATATTCTATTTCTCACGCCAATATGTTACCGTTGCTAAGGAGATGATAGCCCTTAGCAACCAAATTTGCCATTTTGGCTCATAACAAAGTTTCAACTTTAGAGCGCTATAACTTTTTAGTTTGAAAAGTAATAGACTTGAAATTTGGATATGATATCAACTAGGATGCTGAACAGTTTTTTAGCAAGTTTGAAGTTGGTTAGAATAATAATCAAATAAATATGGAGAAATATGTATTTTGGCGCAATTCATATTTTTGAAAAAAATGGTAAAAAATCACACTTTTGGCTCAAAATTGGTAAGCAAATCATCCCGAAACCTATTGAATGAGGTATCATCTTGTAGGAAATGTAATTGTCTTTCATATGACACCTTATGCATGGTAAAATGAGGTGCTGTTAAAAAGTAATCCCCAGAATTGTACAACAGTAGTTATACATGGCGGCCATTTTGAAAAATGGCCGCCACGGAACTTTCCCCCACCCGGATTCCTTAAGACTTTTGATAGGATAAAGAGGACATATTTCTGGGTATAAAACAGTTGACAGACTTTCTGTTGCAATTAGTGGGAGGTTGACCCCTTTTTTTTCACGAAATGCCTGGACTATAGAGATTGACAATGTCCAGGCCAAAAACAAAATTCTTTATGCTGGTGATTCGTTGTGTATATCAGCAGGGGTGGTATTCAGAAAACTCTCTTAACCCTAATAGCACCGGGGTATTTCAGACCTTGCTACCACCTTTGTTTTTGTTGTGTTTTTTTCGTAAAATTTATCATAGAACTATTTTGAAGCATAATTGTGCTATAATAAATTAATTTCAGCCAAAGAAAGTGAAAATAATCATATCTTTATGAATAAGGTGAGAAAACTCAATTTGCAGTCACGTTTTTGAGCCATTTTCGTTTGGACGAGCATGTATAAAAGGCCGTGCAGCATCATAACGGTATTCCTGATTTTCGCGAAAATGGTGTCAAAAGATGCGCAAGACTTGAAAGTAAAAAGTCAGCGAGCAGCGCGGTCAAAAAAAATTGCGCGGCGGAATGGTCGCGAACAATCTCGAGGGGGGGGGGGGGCCATTATGGCCCCCCCCCCCCAGGTGCTATTAGGGTTAAGTTAGCACTTAGCAAGCCCCCCTCTCCCTTTTTATTTATTTTTTTATTTATTTAATTATATTTTTATTTGATAATTCTATATAAACAACCCCCCCCCCCCTGATTTTGACTCCCGTGCAAATGTGTGGCTGTATTCACGTTTGGAAATGTGAAATTTAGTGGGCAAAATGGCCACGCGCAATCTAATACCAGCGGTGCGGATACGTGTGGGGAGTCCGAAACACATGGCCATCTTCACTGAAGACTTTAAGTCACTCGGTCATAGATCTACTAGACTAACTTACAGTTACAATGTACATGTAGACCTTTACCATATCAGAAATAAATTCAAGTTCTTTCAGTGATTTTAAGTAACTCTTTCTGCTACATGACATGTATTAATGTGTTACTGTTAGGTGAAAGTTGGGTTAATTCACATCATTCTGGATGCAATCATACAACAATCAACAATAACAGTAACGCGTCTGGTTAACATACGCCTTTTTGTTTGGCATGTATCACATTGCATTCACACTCACAGGTTGGTTAAAAGTAAATTTTCATGCACGTTATTATCGCTAATGCATGAATGCAGCATGCAGACTAACTCCGGGAAGCTCCAACACCGGCGCGCCGACGCTGCGCGCCGCCGGTGTTGGAGCTTCCCGGAGTTACATGCAGACATGTCACGACACAAGCCGATACTCATTTAAATGTTTTCCCACATTTTACACGTCTCGAATTCACTCAAACAACATTTAAACACCTAACAGATATCAAAATGGTAAAATATCACTTACATTGGTGTTGCAGTCTCACAAATTAGGTAGATAGTTCAGGATTTCTTGATAGCTCTTGCAAAGGCACACACGGTATTCAATGGGAAAATTCTCAATGTAAGTTCGTTGTTGTGTAAATTCTCAATGTAATTTTCACGCACATGGCCGGCTAGCTAGCTAGCCGGGCAATAACGCAGCCGGGCACGGCTAGCGCTGACGTCATCGATCAATCCTCGGCGGCGGCGGCCTCGTTCGTTGTTGTGTAAAGATGTAAGATAAATGATTTGAAATTACCGGTAATAAAATTGAGTATGTAAAATGTATAAAAATATGTTTTGCTTGTGTATTTTTGTTTATGAATTGTGTATGCATTTATATGATAAAACAAACAAATCTCGTTTTCATTTCAATTCAAGAAATCGCCTACAGTATTTTAGTGATCTGTTTTCATTTGTTTTTATTTATCCTTAGTAGTTGGACGTAGAAAAAATATGATGCTTAATTCTGGTATTTGTTTAAAAAAAAATCTTAGTTGATTTATTGAATTGGACGTATATAAAACGTTCTGTAAACGTTATGTACAAAACGTTTATTTTGTAACGTCCACAAACGTTTTGTAAACGTCCTATATCAAACGTTCTGTAAACGTCCTATATCAAACGTTCTGTAAACGTCCTATACCAAACGTTTAATTTTGTAACGTCCAAAAAACGTTTTTTAAACGTTCTCAAAAACCTAAACTTTGACGTAAATGAGAAGTCCAAACTTTAATGTTATATAAACGTTTTTAAAACGTTCATTTAGGACGAAGACGTACAGGACCTAAAAAAAACGTTTTGAAAACGTTCTGAAAACGTTCTGTGTTTGCTGGGTAAGTCGATGGCTTCATCCAAAGATCTAGGGCAATAATAAATAGCATAGTGCCCAGCCTCTCTATCAAAGCATCCTTGGCAAAATCTATGGACAACCTGCTTTTCAACATGGTGGTCCAGTAAATCTGCAAAGGCATGAGCAGCCAATGTCATAAGGCGGTTCGCCCAATCTACATGGCATTCCTCAGGTTGCTGCCTCGCGTAATTAAATTGCAATTGTGCAACTTCGGGCAGGTCCCTTGACGCAAACCGCTTCTCCAGTTTCCAGACTAAGTCCACAAACCCAAGAAGAGGTTCATGCTTAACGAGCCATGAGACATACTCGCTTGAACTTCCACCCAAGCACCAGCAAAGTTGATTCCTTCGTTGGCTCAAAGTCCATCCGCACGCCTCAGCGTCAAGGTTGAACTTAGCGATGAACGCTTGCCAACTCCCGCGGCCATCAAAAACCATGGACTTGGGCCAGGAAACAGACTTGTGGCCCCTCTCACGGTTACAATCCCCACAAAATAAGTGGGAACTATGGGTATCCTGAGATCGGTGCACATGTGGTGGAGAAGGAAAACCATCACGTTGATAGGCAGTATGCCGATAATCTTGGTATCTGGTATACTGCGGCGAACTCTGTCGAGCTGGAAGCCTCTCCATAGGAGGAGGAGCTTCCGCTGCAACACGCTGCTGACCTTGATTCCGAATAGTACTCTGGAGAGTGCTCTGGAGAGCCTCTATTACTGCCTTATATTTCTCTGTTTTTTCTTCCACCCATCGCTCAACATCTTGTTCGGATGGAGTTTTGGAAGAGAATGCCCCAGTTCCACTAGCTTGGGAGGCCATTGGCTTCTCTTGACTCCATAAATCTAATACAGACATTCGAATTCAAAATTTAATTACTCTTTGAATTCTTTGAATTCAACTATATACTTTGATTTTAACCGACCTTGAAATCAACCAACTCTGAATTCAACCAACTTCGAATTAAACCAACTTTGAATTGAACCAACTCTGAATTGAACCAACTTTGAATTGAACTAACTTTGAATTGAACTAACTTTGAATTGAACCAACTTTGAATTCAACTAACCTTGAATTCAACTAACCTTGAATTCAACTTAACTTTGAATTCAACTAACAACTTTGAATTCAACTAACAACTTTGAATTCAACTAACAACTTTGAATTCAACTAACAACTTTGAATTCAACTAACAACTTTGAATTCAACTAACAACTTTGAAATCAACTAACAACTTTGAATTCAACTAACAACTTTGAATTCAACTAACAACTTTGAATTCAACTAACAACTTGAATTCAACTAACTTTAAATTCAACTACCGGTACTCGGAATCCAACTACTCGGAATCCAACTACTCGGAATCCAACTAATCGGAGTCCAATTAATCGGAGTCCAGCCAATCGGAGTCCAGTTTCTCGGAGTCCAGTTACTAGGAATCAACTTACTTTGAACTCAGTTACTCTGAATTCAGTTTTCTTAAATTCAGTTTTCTTGAATTCAGTTTCCTTGAATTCAGTTACTTTGAATTCAGTTACTTATTTTAAATCAGTTACTTTAAAGTCCGTTACTTTTGATTGTGAGAAATCTAGCTAACAAAGCTCTATTTTTGCAATGCAAGAGTCCGAGTCGGAATCCAAAATGAAATCCGAAAAGTCCTTCAATTATAAACTCCCAACCGTTGAGCCAAGAGATTGAACTAAGTTCAAATCACTCGCGCTCTAACTACTGTAGACCGAGTCGAGAAAACCTGCTCAAAAGTGCTGGTGAACACGACTATGGTATTACAAGGTTAGAAAATTAGCAATGCAAAAATATAAAAAGGAAGCTGACTAATCCTAAAATAATAATTCCCAACCGTAATTGAGCTAAGAGATTTGAATAAATTCAAATCACTCAAGCTCCAACTACTGTATAGACCGAGTCGAGAAACCTGCTCAAAAGTGCTGGTAAACACAACTATGGTACTACAAGGTTAGGAAATTAACAACTCCTTGTTAAGAAATTCAAAAAGAGTGATCAAATTCTAGATCTTTATTAAATCCCAATTTGGATCCAAGCTTATTTTAATAAATTAAATTAATACTCCCTACGATGACACATACACATATGCAGCAAAACTACACACATGCACATTTATTAGTTAATTAATTTAGTCAAGTCTTAACTACCTTAATTATTTTTAATTTCAATAAAATATAATTAGTTACTTATTCTCAACTATACTCTGTCCCCTTCCCTACTTTTCTACAGCGAAAAGTAGAAGACTCGAAAGAGACAGGAAAAATGTCAAGTCTTAACTACCTTAATTATTTTTAATTTCAATAAAATATAATTAGTTACTTATTCTTAACTATACTCTGTCCCCTTCCCTACTTTTCTACAGCGAAAAGTAGAAGACTCGAAAGAGACAGGAAAAATGCAAGTAAGTGCAATCACTTGCATTAATTTAATTTAATTTATCTAGTTAAAATTTATTCTTAACTACTCTGTCCCCTTCTCTACTTTTTTTTCAACGAAAAGGAGAGGACCCGAAAGAGACAGACAATTTACTTTAAATTTATCTAGCTAGAATTTATTCTTAAGTATTCTGTCCCGTTCTCTACTACTTTCCCTCTAAAAGACACGAAAGAGACAGATAAATGCAAGTAAGTGAAATCACTTGCATTAATTTAATTTAAACTATCTAGTTAAAATTTATTCTTAACTACTCTGTCCCCTTCTCTACTTTTCTTTCAACGAAAAGGAGAGGACTCGAAAGAGACAGAAATGCAAGTGCAATTTGATACTGACACGAAAGTGACAGCATCCAACAAACTAGAACAATATGTGAAATGCCAGACAAAAATAACCGGCGTAGAATAATTCTATGCCGAGTTATAAGAATGGAAAATAAAGCAAGGCACACGCAACAGTAAAATAAATCCAAAACGCACCAAACGCCTGGTAATACCAGGCTAGCGCGAACACTCGAAAAAGCTCACACGAAAACATAAACACAATGTACACGCTACACCCGGCGAACCAAAAATGTATTCAGAACAAGATGGCTGCCCACGCTTCAAAAATGTGACACGTGCGACGGAAAATTCCGTAAAATCACGAATCACTGCACAGCAATGAAATACACACACGAAAAATACAATTATAATGGAACGGAAAAATATAGCCAAGCGCAAGTTCGAATGAAAGCCGCAGCGCCAATGAAGTAAAATCCGGTGGTGAGTAGAATATAGCTGTGATGAATGATGGCGGAGTTACCACCGTACTTTTACTTACGGTGCAGTGAAATGTATGAAATGAAGGAGGAAAGACAAGACACCGACTGAACAATAAACTAACCTTATATTATCTCTACTTGTACTTCAGCGAAGCTCAGCATAGCTGCAGATTCGCAGCTACATGCTAACTCCCGGATCTTGAGGTGAGCCGGGAGTCCATGATTCGGGAAACTAAGCGATCCTGGAGTAAGTGTGTGTGTACAACAGCTCATCAGAATCCAGAATGAGGTGACGGCCCGTGTCCGGGACTCTTATAGGCCCGTCTTTGAGAGGTTGGCGACGGACGGACGCGTAAGCGCATCCAAGACACGTATGAACTTACGTGCCCGCGAAATAGGGTACAATAATTTGGCTTACAAAATGCAATTTTACAACAATATTGTAGATATTCATTGATTTGTCTACAACATCAGATCGTCCATGTTTGTCTTTGAAACTGTCTATAAAAGTCTGTCGCCGAAGATGGCGCTCTAACCTTTTGGTCGACTAACTCAAATACACTTACACCAGGGATGAAAAAAGGCACTTATGAGAATGGGAAATGGGCATTTGTCGAAGGAAAAGGGGAACCCAGCAGATTTTGATAGGGCCATTTATAAGAGGTAAAAAGGGGCATGTATGAAAAAGGAATAGGTCTCTTATTAGAAAGGAAAAGGGGCACGTATCCTTGTTAAAAGGGAAATTATCAGGTGTGAAAAGGGGCACTTATCGCTTCTACAAAGGGGCACTGACCAGACATGAGAAGGGGCACTAATGAGAATGAAAAAAGAAAAGGGGCACCGATCAGATTTTAATAGGGGCATTTATCGGAGGTGGAAGGGGGCTTTTATGAGAAGGGGGAACTGGCTCTTATTGCCACGGACTTAGTCACCGATGAGCATGATGGGCAATTATACTAGCTTGTGTTATGCCATGGCAAAGACTATCAAAGACAATTAATGCCATAGCTTGGTCCATACTCGTTTTTGCTCCACTAGATATAGTGTCCATGATTATATGATCCAGGTCCAGATTCAGCTTGGTTCGGATGTAGGCTAGATCTACCAACAACAACAAAAACAAAACAAAAAAGGTGTCTCTTCCTAGCTTCCTAATCTTACCCCCTCCCCCCTAACCCTAACCCTGATTGTGCCTTGTTTGAAACATTAAGAGGGAAAAGACATATTTAGAGAGAAGAAAGGTTTATATTAATTATTATATTTTTTGATCAATAAAATCCTGTTCAGTGATTGGTCAACATAGAATCCTGTGACCAAACATAACATTGCTATGATGTAACCGTGACGTCATCCATGGTATAGTGCACTATACCATGGCACTAAACCATGGATGACGTCATATATATGCGATCGATCAAGATCAATGTGCTATCGGTCAAGGTCGCGGTACTGCATTTATACACTACTCCAGTGACAGTAAACATTATTATTATTATCGTTATTATAATTGTTTTTATGAAGGCTGGTTTGAAAAACATAAAACAAATATATCATGCACTATTTCAAGCCACTAGTGAAATTATGGATTCCTCGGCGACAGAAAATAGTGCTATTCCTGCCACCTCGAACCACAATTTCAACTAGAGCCTCTCAGTTCATGGTATATTTGTTTATTATTTGCGTATTACTAATGTCTAAATTCTTACTTTGTTTACATTGAATTTTCAGGACAATATGCCACCCCTTTTCAGGTGGGCTGTATAACGTACAGACCACCTTATAATTTCGTTAGAATTGCCTTTATTATTTATTTATTTATTTATTATTAATTAAATATTTTTCTTATTTCTAACCACTTTTTTGTTAGCAAGATAACGAGAAAATGGCTCAATCAAATGCCTTGATATTTAGCACACATATGTATAGGCATATGTACAAAGCACAGTAACGTTTTCAACATTGACCTTCACTGATGACGTCATCTAGGCGCCATTTTGTAAAATTTTACAAAATTCAACTCATGATCATATCTTCATAACCAAAAGCTATTTCTCATTCATATTTATCATGATCAAGGTCAATATCCGTCCGGTCAACTTCAGGTCAAAAAACGCGCACGTGCGCGTACGTCCGCGCGTTAGTGCGCGCGCAAAATTTTTGAATGCTCAAAATCAACTCAAAATTATTTTACATACGTTTTAGGCCATTCTAAGCATTTTATAAAAAATCGCCCACACACACGCGCATGCACGCGGCGCGCGCGTTTTCGCGCGTAAAACTATTACACAACATAGAATCGCCATTTTTTTTCTTTCATAATATTCCACATATTTTTACAAACAAATTGATACCATGCTTGTCTCTTTATGACTATTAATAATGGAATGATCTCCCGTTTAACATAAATTTCCGTGCGCGCGAGCTCTTGTAATACATAGCATATATGGGCAAAAACATGCCTATACAAGATCCATTGTAGCCCTTTATGATGCAAGGTGACCCCAATTTTTGGGTCTTATTTTGATACAGTATGAATTGGAAATATGATTTCATGTCTCATTTGAACCTCAATTAACTCATGACGTCATCATAATGGCCTCCAAACTCAAAATTTTAATTTGCATATTATGACGTCAGCATATTTACGGAAAATTGATTGTTTCTCTGTAAATATTGATTGATTGTCTTCAAAATTTTGATATGTTTTAGCTGAGACAATTTTCTACAAATTTGCATATTATGACGTCAGCATATTTATGGAAAATTGATTGTATCTCTGTAAATAGTGATTGATTTTCTTCCAAATTTTGAAATGTTCTAGCTGAGACAATTTACTACAAATTAAGTCATCACAATTGTTAATTTTGACTAAAGCATCATGGCGTATTTTTGTGATTAAAGGAGGCATGTCAATTTTCACATTTTGCGTGTATTCTCTATGGGACATGATTTTTTTCTCAAAACTCGATTCTACATTCCCGTCTTTCGCGAGCAATATCTACGTCGTTTTAGCTTCATTTACGCTGAACTTCGAGTATGTTGTAGCTGAGACAAAAAGCTTTCTCAAATAGACCCTTCATTTTGTCTCAATTTTTTGTTGGATCAGCCCACCTATACTTGTTCCAAACAAGTATTACAAATCTAGTTTGTATTTTGTTGTTGTTGAGAATTCAGCATCCAGCCCTACATATGACATGGATTTTTCTAGTAAAGAACATAAAACAATTTATAAACTGATAACTAATACATGCATTTGATACCAGCACGAACCTTACTAAGTTTCTATTGTCTTTTAATTTTAGATTCTATGGAACCAAGAAGTAGATAATGACCACAGAAGTGCAACAAAGAGCACCAGGACCCGATCATCAAATGTTATGGTGTAGATCTACTCAGGAACAGGATCGACACCTAAGTTGAACTCTGGCATGGTATGTATAATGTTTGTATGCATTTCGAAAATATTCAGGCTGTATTTATAATCTAAGCCCATGCGAACATCGCACTCATCTTAGACTAATGATATTTTTGGGGAACTGTCATCTTCTGTTGCATTAAATCTTGTAATTCTCATTTATTCTCTAGCTTTATTTAGGTGACAAACTACGGTGTTGCTAAATAAACAAATCAGTATATCCATTCAGCATGATATTAAAAGACTTAGGCCTACTCAAAGGCATTTTTTCCTCAATATTACATTATATCTATCAAATTTGTTCTCACAATATTTAGCAACTGAAGTTAAGTAGATACACCTATGTTTACAAACAACTTATAATAGACTTCTACCTCTACACTGTAACAAATAATTTGGTCATTGGTAATTTTTACGTATTTTTTCCATGTAGAATTTACTTGAAAACATTAGTTTTGCCACTTACGCACTAAATTTACGTCTTGCTAACTCAAACTTTCAATTTAGTAGAACATAGTTACGTGGAATATTTAAGTAAAATCAAATACATAAGAACTTTAATTAATTTCAGCTTGTATTAATTTAGTAATTTTAACTCGAAATCAGAAATTATACGTATTACTCAAACAATTTATGTTGATTATTCTCATCTTTTTAAAGTAAGGACCGATGCAGTGCGTAATAGAAATATTTACATAATTTATGAATATTCATTAAGACCAAATTAAACGCTTTTTTAAATAAAACAATTCTTTTTTGTGGTTGAATGAAAATTTAAGGACTTTAAAACATTTACTAATTCATTTAACATGGCTAAGCAAAGACAAGACAATTTTTAATTGTTACCCAGTTCAAAACAAATCAAAACTTGATATTTCAGGAAATTGTCAACCAATTTTCCTTTTAAGATGCTACGATCAAGTATATATAAAATTTGGAGCCTTTCAATATGTGTCGAGTGTAAGTGATTAGTGATTAATCTTAAATAGAAGTAGTGAATGATTAGTGTATGTTACTTGTTAGATTAGATGGGTACCAAATCGTGCAATATGTAATCCTATCATAGCTTTTTTTTAATTATCTAAAATGATTACAATACTTAAATTATTTACGTTAATGTAACTCGATTTAACTGAGTAAAAATTTATTCAGCAAAATAAGTAAATTCTACTTAAGATGCCGTAGGTAATATTTACTTAATAAAAATAAGGCAATTCTTTTCCTCAATTTTATTGAGTTATTTCGACTATTATTTTTTTACAGTGTACATGTAATGCCTTTTATTGTGTGTAGCAAATGTTTAATAATAATAATAATTTAAGAAAAACAATTTTGATGACGTCAAGATGTACTTAATGGCCATATGAGATATGAAATCATATCTCCGACTCATACTCTATCTAAATATGAAAAAAAATTGGCAGTCCTTATTCATCTCAATGGACTTTTTATGGGCATGTTTTTGCCCATATATGCTATGTAATACTAACAAATTGCGCGTACGGACGGTTATCTTGAACGGACGCTCATTCCGTTATTAAAAGTGATAAAGAGATAAACATGGTATTACATTTTTTGGAAAAATATGAGGAATATTCTGTCAAAAATTATTGCGGAGGAACTATTTTTCTAAATTTATAGTAACATTTTACAACTGAAAAATTTGAATACAAGAATTAGCAGCCCCCCCCCATTTATTTGTTACCTTTCCTTTGTTGATATATATGTCATATTGCATTTTTAGAAAGATCATTATAGAAACAATTATGTTGATCAATGAGTTCTAAGTGTTAATAAAATTAGTTAATACTGCTTAATTCTTGTCTTTTCATTTTCTTATTATGTGAAAGATATGTGATGATGCTGGTGATTATGATGATGTAGGCACTCTGTAATAATAATGCTGTATTTCTTTTAGATCTGGCATCAGCGAGATAGATTTAATCATCCATCCTCATAGGCGGAAATAAGAGAGTGGGCAAGGCTAAGTATAAATGCAGTATACAAAAATGTTTTACAATAGAGAGGGGAGGGGCAGGGGGGGGGTTAAATAATAAGTCAGTGCCAAAATGACAACATGGGTAATCTTGGTGGTTTAATGGTGGGGAGGAGGGTAATAGGGCCTATGGAAATGTCAGTATTGGAAGGGGGTCCTGGATTGAAAATGTTACTGTCCGGGGTGGGGGGGGGGGGGGGGGCAAATGTCAAAAGTTCTGTGGCGACGAATCGAAAATGAAAAGAACGAGGCAAAATTGAAATTTCATTGGGGAGGGGGCACGGTATGAAAGATCATTTAAGGCGAAACGAGAATAATTAATTATTTGGGCAAAAAAATATTAAAAAATAGCACTTGTAAAGTGGGCTATTAAAATGATCTGTGCATTTTAATTGATAATCATCGATTTAAAAAGGTGAAATGGGGTCATTATATTTGCTTTACTGAACTGATTTTTGTTAAAGTACTTAATTTCAATCAAGCCAAATGGGTGTCTCATTCATTTTTAATCGCATTATTTAATCATTAATGATTAGCTAAAGATTCTGGCCTGAAGCAGCTTGTTTGCCATTCGTCTCTTCTCAATGACAATGTGCATTATTTTTTTAAACGCCAGCGTCAATTTATGTGAGCTTTCGTAGATTGCATAAAGCAAGTTAACAAATTGTTGGGTCACGTAACCCAACACTTTGTAGATTTGGGTGACCTGTTTCACGAAAGGGCGCAAGACGTGAACGTGAACATGATACGTGATACGTGACTGTTCGTTGCAAGCCGTTTTGATACCATGTACCCTCATATCAAATTTCATTAAAATCTGCAAACATGACTAAAGTTATCGATCGGAAACAAGATTTGTTACGGAAGGACTGACAGCAGGGTACTATATTCCCTCCGACTTCGTCGGCGAGGGGATAACAATATCTTTATAAATTATTACATCTCCTCAGTTTTGCATTGCATTTGTCATTTAATTCAGGAAGAAAAACAGTAATTGAAGCAGTAGCACACTGTTCAGGGAAAAATTAATTTCGAATCCTTCATACGAAACTAGAAATTCATCAATCAAACTGGTGAGGGCATATATTAACAAATTGCAGCGTTATCAGTAATTAGTACAAGGCATACTACTGAAAACAAATCCGATTCAAATACAAATTAAGATAATGCTTCACTTGTACTTGCCCATCTATTGTTTATTTTTTTTATTTTTTTTTAATACTGATTTTAGAGAAAAAGATGTTACACTCATGGAAAAGTAATAATAATATTTACGGAAATTCATTCGAATTCCTATCACACAACTTCAGGTTAAAAAAAACAAAAAACTATTGCACATCTTTTTTCTCCTTCTGCTTCTTGAAACAAAATCATTTTACCTGAGATGAAGAAGCACGATCAACAATCTCTTTGTAGAAATCATCATGAAAGCAACTTGCGTAGATCATCAGGTCTGTAAGACGAGGCAGGAGACTGACAAACTTCCCCAGACAGTAGGATGATGATTGAACATAGCCTAGGTCCAACCGGTCAACCTTAAATCTCTGAATCTGTGCATGAAAATACAAAAATAATAACATCTGCGAATCATGAAGCATGAGAATGGGTAAATAGTGAAAACCTTAATATAATAGTCTGTACTCTCACATTAAGCATTCATATAATCACAGCACAAGATCCAGGATTGTGAAGGGGGGGGGGGAGGGGGGGGGGGGCTGGAAGAAATGCTGATGAGCAAGAAAAACTGAGGAAGAAATATGGTAATTGGGGCAGTAGCATATTGTATGGGAGAAAAGTAATTAATAATAATAATGATAATAATCTGAATTTATATAGTGCTTAATACGAAATTCCATATCTAAGCGCTCTACAGTTATTATTACCCCGGTCATCGGATTCATACACACACAATGTGCACCATCTCCGCTCAGTAAAAAGAAATTTGGTGAGCAAATTGCTCACTTATTGTTTGGTTGGTTAGTTTCATATATAAACCAACAAAATAAACAAAAAGATATTAAACATACGGCTGGGTTGCTCTATTCCGGAGAAAGATGTAGAGTAACTACTCTAGACAGCAGGATGCTGATTGGTCATTGTGTATAATTATGTAGAGAGAGTCTATCCTTTTTTTCTCTTTTTTTTTTTTGGAGAGTAATAATAATGTCATGTATTTAACCTTTAACGTGTGTATCAATGGAAATACAATTGCAAACAGCGCACACCGGCAAGTCATGGAGAAGGAAATGTAGATTTATAAAAAAAAGTATAAACCCTACAGTCTGTAACTCAGTGGTACCTTGTACTACCCCCACAAATATACAAAACAAAGATAAATAAAACATAAATAGGCCTGAAAATTCTAGAGGTAATTGTAATTCAGAAATTTCCTAAAGTAATCTTTGTTAACCAAATTTTTTTATTAAAAAAACTGATACATGATCATCTTGCTTAATTTTACAACTTCTATTAATCTTTGGAAAAGAAACAATTGACGTAGGTCAACCATGAAGAATGAAATAAGGGTAAAGAAAATCATAAACTACTCTCTCTTCCTCTTGCCATACAGCCTAATATAAACATTCTTACAACTTTTCATAACAACTGTAAACTGTTAACTTTGCATGTGTCATTCCATTAGGAGGAAAATATAAAAGAAGGAAGAAATAGTAAAATGGTAATTGGGGCAGTAGGATATTGTATAGGAGAAAAGTAATTTAGAATCTTTAATACAAAGCTACATGTAGAAATTCATCAATCATATCGGAGAAAGGGGGACAGGGGGGCACAGTGCCCCACCTTTTCCAGTACCCCTATAAAGTACCCCCTTTTAAGTAAGTAAGTGCCCCTTTTACTTCAGATAAGTGCCCCTTTTTATTTATAATAGGTGTCCGTTCCACATTCTTATAAGTGCCTCTTACCACCTCTGATAAGTGCCCCCTTCACCTATGGTAATTGCCCCTATTCAAATCTGAGAGGTGCTCATTTTACTTTAACAAGTGCCCTTTTCTTTTGTAATAAGTGCCCCTTCCCCTTCTGATAAGTACGAGCCCCTTTTTATCTTTGATGAGTGCCGCTTGGCAACTTGGATAAGTGCCCCTTTTTTTTATTTAGACACGTGCCCCCTTTTTCTTTCTAATAAGTGCCTTTTTTCCTTATGATAAATGCCCTTTCCGACACCTCTGATAGATGCCTCTATTAAAATCCCATAGGTGCCCCTTTTTCTTTGTAATAAGTGCCCCTTTCAATTCTCACAAGTGCCCCTATTCACCTCAGGTGAGTTCCCCAATTCATCTCAGGTGAGTGCCCCTCTTCAGGTACAAGAAGTGCCCCTTCACCTCTTATAATTGCCTCTTTTCAAATCTGAGAGGTGTCCCTTATATTTTGACGAGTGCCTCTCTTCCTTTGTATGCCCTCTTTTCATTCTTATAAGTGCCCCTTTTCATCTCATATGAGTGCCATTATTCAAATTTGAGAGATGTCCCCTTTAACTCTGTAATAAGTGCCCCTTTTCATCTCTGATAAGTGCCCCTTATCCTTTCTAGTTAGTGTCATTCTCCTTCTGATAATTGCCCCTTTTCCGTTGTCACAAGTGCATTTTCCCATCTCTGGTGAGTGCCCATTAATAGGTGCGAGAAGTGCCCCGTTTTCACCTCTCGTAATTCCCCCTTTTTTTTTACCTTGACATGAGCCCTTTATCATTTCTAATAAGTGTCATTTTCCCTTTAGATATTTTCATTTTCCCATAATATGTGCTCCTAATTTAAAGCAACTAAGAGCAACTTTTTTTTGAAATTTCACCCAAAGCCCGCCCGCTACGCTCTCTCGCATTTAAAGTTGATATAATTATGCTTCTTATCAAAGATTTGTTCAGTCTTTCATGATTAGATTGTGCATAAAAACACATCAGGATTGTTTTTCCTCTTTAAAATATGTAACTTTTTTCGCGCTGCGACCTCACAAATCTTAAAATATTTGCTCGCTCGCAAATAAATATTCAGACCATCACACCCAACTGCAAAGTACATGTTTGATAGTTAAGTAGTATCTTGGACCTTGTATAGAAAGAAACAAACATTGAAATCATCCCTGATAATATAATCACATTGTAGGGGTATATACCATGTCTAAATATTGTATATTTTCGCTTTGAGGCTTCTCTTTGTAGGTGCCCCCTTTTCCCAGAAAGTGCCCTTTTTTTTTGGTGCCCCCCCCCCCCCCCCGCCACTTGAATGACGCTCCGCCGCCCCTGATCCTCCGGTACTGAAAATGCATCCAATTCAACTTAGAAAATACTTTACCAGGATAACTAGCACATCTATAGTTTATTTTTTATTTTTTGTTGTTGTGATTTTAACTGACTGTTTGAAAAGTGTTATGCCTGTGGAAAAGTATCCAGAAAATTAATGCCATTTACATATATTTGTATTTCTTACTCGAAATCTCAATCGCTTCAAGATCCTAATGCCACTCTTCCAAAATTGAAGAAACAGGTTAAAGACTCTTTAATACAAAAAAGGTCACGAGACTGGCTGAATCATATCCAGTCACTTTCAGTCCAAGGCAAGTATTTTGAACTTGCAAACCTTGAATCAAAATCAGTAAAATGGAAAAGCATGATATACAATCTACCCAACAAAGTTGCAAAGTTTCTCATGAATTCGCTTTCAAATACGCTTAATACAAATGCACACCTTTCTCGATGGGGAAAAAGAGCATCAGCAAACTGTACAAAAATATGAAAATAGAGAAAAAGTACACCATGTATTGGACGCATGCCCTGTGTCACTTGACGAGGGACGCTATACTTGGCGCCATGACAACATACTTTTGTATCTTGCCGAAATTATTCAAGAAGGCATCGCTTCTCTTAGCTACACTATTATGTACACAGACCTGAATGTAGAGCGATGGACGTTCCCTTTGAAACGAATTTAGTTAATGCTCATGAATATATACATCAAACACATATGCCCCCTTAGTTACCGACATACACGCTAATGGATATTCTGTGGTGTATCTTCCTTTAGAAATCGACTCAAGAGGTCATATTTCGCCAGACAATATGAAGAGGCTAAAGCAGCTGTTGAAAGAAATTGGAAAACCTGTCAACTTGAAACAAGTTCGACAGAATCTATCCAAACTATCTATTGTATCTTCGTTTGTCATCTACTACCCAAAGTATGCCAATAAATGGGAAACCAAATTTCCTCCATACATTTCAAGTATGTAAGGGGTTAATCACACATACACACAAAACAACAAAAACACCTTGTAACCAGTCTAATATTTTCTTTCTTTTGCTCGCCTCTTTTCATTGCCTGGCACTGACAGAATCCTCTTTGTATCAAACATTAAACCGAATGACACTGTCATAATACTCATTATGTATGCTTCCTATTGTTTAAGTTGATATATTAAATGAATTTTCAATATTTAGCTCCTTTTATTTCAAATATAGCTAGGAATATCCAAAACTCATCAGTCCTCAATGTTGTAAAATTAGTTTATTTTTTGTTTGTAATTATATATATGTACTTTTAATGCCCTGCGTTTTCCGGTAAATAGAAATGTTCTGGGCAATTGTATCTTCTCCTTTGTTGTGCAAGTTTGAAAAATAAAGTGATGTAAACAAAAAATTAAAAAAAAGAACAAGAATAATATGTTTAAAATTTATTCACATCTCCTCAGTTTTGCATTGCATTTGTCAATTCATTGAGGAAGAAATACAGTAATTGAAGCAGTAGCACATTGTAAGGGGAAAATTCATTTGAATCTTTCATACGAAACTAGAAATTCATCAATCAAACTGGTGACAGCATAGATTAACAAATTTCAGTGTTATCAACTAGTGTCCGGCATAGTACTGAAAACAAATCCGATTCGAATCGCAGTTCAGTCATGTTACGCAGACAGAAATTCCCATTTCCATGAAGAAAAACAATTCTAAATACTTGTTCTTGATGGAGCAGACAAATTTTTGTTACACTTCGGTTACCTTCTTTGCCTCTCTGAACGGTCGGTTTGCCACATATGCAATGCAATTTTCCACAAAACAATAGGCATTGATTGACCAAAAGGAGAGCTTTGTGCAACATGAAGGCTTTGCAAAATTATCAATCTTCGGTTTGATTAGCTAATAGTCCACAGAATTTCACAAGAATTTAAGTAGAATAAAAAAAAGTTATGATTACTTTTGTTAAATGTAGCATTTTCCAAATTATTTTACAGAAAAATTAGCGCATTGAATAGCATCAGTGTACAATAAACTTATGACTGGTGCCTGCACACTTCATAGCAAGCTCTCAAATAAATTATATTGTTGATAAAAAGTTTGCTTGGAATTAACATTTACATCATTTACACACACGTTGAGGTAAATAAATGTCTTTAGTATCTCTTTTAGAGTCATATAGTGACTGTAAATAATTGAATGTTTCAAATTTAATTAAAAAAATATGCGGAGAACCTTCAGGGCGTTTTATGCAATGCTCATAGATCTTCTGAAAATGGATATCATAAGATCAATCTTTAGTGTTCGTTTCATAACTAAAAATAAATATTTGAAAAGTCAAAAAAAGTTATCATGTTAACTAACTGATTCATCAATCTAAAATGCGTCAGTGGCGAATTTACCAAGAAATTGTAAGTTAGAGTGTTTTCGATTATGTCAAATTTATCCCGAAACTCTATAACGAAATGTCGTATAAAGAATCATCGTATACATTTCAGAGTGTCCACACACAAGAAACGTCGTATAAATAATCATCGTATAAATTCCAGGATGTCCACACACAGAAGAAAGTAATCCTGAAACCGGCTACAGCGAAATGTCGTATAGGTGCGCAGTTTGCTACTGCGGTCATGAAATGGAAGCGGAAATGAGAGGTCGGGTCTCCTTTCGCGCGAGGTCACGTTAAGCCCCGCCCAGTTAGTTACACTAGTTATACTAGTTACGTCCACACACAACACCTTTCGTGATTAGGCGTGATTAGGCGTGATTCTTTATTGAGTTCTAGTTCGAAACGATGCTCAAACCTGCGTTTCGTTATACGACGTTTCGTTATACGACGTATCGTTAGTGAGCGTCCACACACACAATTTCATCGTAAACTATAACTATCGCGAAACGGTATAACTAATCACGCCTAATCACGGAAAATGTTGTGTGCGGCCCTCTCAACGCCCCCCCCCCCCACAAAAAAGTGGAGCATATGGCTTTCACACCTAAATACTAATTCCTGATAAGGGTTATCGCGACTGTTTTGCTTCCAGATCCGCCTATGCCTGGCCGTCCCAGGCCGAGGCGAGCATCTGCTGCCTCCTCAATCATTAAAGTAGGGGCCCTGTCACAAGAAAATGACATGTTATTATTATGCATTACAAAGATGTATAATACGCCTTTCTAATGCTCTAAAATGTGCACTTTTAGCATTTCAAAATAAACACGTTCTCACTTGGTTACTACATTCCATCGATTACAAGCAATTGTTGGATATATAGGGCCATGGCTTGTCTTGTTTGTAAATGCATCAATTCTATCATTCCTTTTGCATTGGCCTCTAGGTTTGTTCTAGTTGGTGACATTTTGCAGTCAGGTTAACCCGAAGAAAGAACGAAAAGTATTTAAAAACCTACATATGTAACACTGCATGTTATAGAAATAGCCGACTTTTATAAATGCGGCAATTAATGTGTGGAACGAAATTGCCACTTGATATTAGATATTAAGGGGATTTGGCTGAATTTAAATGAAGAATTAATCATTTTAAAATGATGGACGTAGGGAATTGATATTCTTTAATCATTTCAACTAGATGTATCATTTTCATATTTGTGTCAGTTTCTTTAGAATTAGACTTTAAACTATTTAGCTATTCTATGTGCTAAAATATATACTTAAATCTTTCTTTTTATATTATGGAATTTCGCTAAACTTGCTAACTTCTGTTTTTGATGTTGTAAATAACCCTGTAATGGTTTTTGTTTGTTTGTTTCTTGTTGCTGTTTATTTTGCATTTAGAGGTTCTAGTACCTTTATAAAGAGCCCCATTGAAAACCAATTCTTTTAAATGAGTAATCCTTTTTAATTATGTAAAATAAATGAATTCAAAGAATAATAATAGACGTAGTGTTTCTTAACAGTGTAAAAAACATGTCTAGAATAGATACTACAATCAAGGGTGCAAATGCTTCAATTTATCAAAAAGTGGGGGGGAAATACCTTTTGCCTTTCATGAGACAATGAACAATTTTGTAAAAGTGCTCTAAAATGCACTGTCATCCTCCAAAAGAATAGAAGTTTTTATTACGTTTCTACCAAATTGATTTTTGTTATGCAAGACCGCATTTAGAAACAAATGTGCCCACAGGTTTTTTGATAAGTGCCAGAGTGATGCAAAATTTATATTATTTGACAAATTTGGAATTGGGGTGACACAAAATTTAATATTAGATAGCTTAGGCAGATGCCAAGATGTTATTGGTCCAAAGCTCGTCACGTGATATCGATTGCGAGGATCATAACTGTTATATTTTCCTGTCCGCTCACTTTCGATGGTTATATTGACCAGCTGGTGAAATGAATATATTTTTAATCAGTGCATGTCGCCCTTTTGAGGACTGTATGCATTTTTTTTCTCGATTTATTTTTTATCCCTCGAATTTTTTTTGCTCCATATTTTTTTTCTCCCTCAAATTGTTTTTTTTCGTCAATTTTTTTTGTCGCTGAATTTTTTTTTTCGTCAATTTTTTTCTTCTCACTTTTTTTCTAAAACAATTTTTGTCGAAAAAAATGGCCCCCCTAATAAAATTTCAAACCAAGGCTATCTTATACAACAGATACTGACTGACAGGGGGTATATATTTTCCCTCGCTTCGGGAAAATATAACCACTTGGGAAAATATAACTCCCTTCAGCGGTCCAAAGAATGTTATATTACACCCCCTGCCAGTCACAGTACTGAAAACACACCCGATTAGATTTTGATAAAAATCAACTAGTACTAGTCCATCGATTGTTTATCTTGTATATTTTCACCTGATTGGTGACAAAGTGTGATTCATGGAAAGGGCATCAAGAATATTTGCGCCAATTTGTTCGTATTCATACCCCGCAATTTCACAGGTTTTAAAAACCATATCTTTTTATCTCCTTCTCAGGGGCGTAAATCCCGGGGGGGGGGGGGGACGGGGGGATGCATCCCCCCCCCCCTCGCTTGAAGGAGGGGGGGTGGCCTGTACAAATATCCCCCCCTGAGATTACAACAAAAAAAGAGAGAAAAAAAGGAAGAAGAAGAAGAAAAAAAAAAAGTGATTGTTTCAATTGCAGCATAATGCATGAGAAATGAGTTATTTTTGTATGTACACTGTTGGTCATAATGGTGGAATAATTATTTTTACCCCAATTTATTGAATGATTTTGACAATAATTTATTCCAAATAAATCTAGGTTATAGCATAAATTCTCAGATTTTATTGAATGCCAATTGGGGAGTGTTTGTTTTGCGTGACTGCAAAAGCATGTGTGTACTACTAATATGCTAATCAACTAGGGGACCTACGTCCTTAAAGGTACTATGTCCCATTTGCAGGCCCCAAAAATGAAAAAGTTTAATTCCAACTGCATTTGAAAGATAATACTAATTTAGAACTTCCCTAAAAAAGGTAGGGCTTGAAAATGTCTTCAAGTGGGAAAATAACGACTATTAGTTGTCAAATCGACTTTAGGGCTATAGAGCCCAAAAGTAATAGTCTTGATTTTAAGACAATTGTACCGAATGGTCATACGTTTTATGCTGCGCAAAGATTCAATCAATTTAATATTGGCCATCACAAGAAGTGGGTTATTGATGTAGACAAATGCTCATGTACCCTTTACAACTCTTTTCATGTATGTTATTACCAAAGAAGAATAAAAGCCAGTCAGTCACTCAATAGTGTCTGACAGTAAAGTCTAGCAAGTAAACGGGTTTCTTTGCATAATTTGAATATGAGGACACTGCTAACATTTAAATTTCACGGATAGGACATACATGACATATTCATAATTCCTGCAAAGTTCTACAGCATTTGAGGTTGGCTGCAAAAGGGACATAGTACCTTTAAGTCATAACTGACAGTAATGGGGATTAATGCCTCATAAAAGGGCACTAATATAGCACATCGACACGATTTTGATCCTGGGGGTTCACAGTAATGAGGCAATTGCTTGGCCAATGAATCATGACTGTACGCAGCGTGCGCTAGGGTACTTTATGTGTAAAGGTAAGCCTGTACACATTCTTATTATTTTTATATTTGAGAAAGGATTTGGCTGAGGAAATTAAAGAATTCATTAGATTTAATTAATAAACACAGTACATGTATCATTATATGAATTCCAGAAACATTTTTTAAGAGGTGTGAAAACTGTGAACGCATCTGATTGAAAGTGATAAATAATACGGTAACTGTTGCATTGCCCAAGTCCTACTCGGTGGTTGTCATTTGTTCACACCTAAAACTCTAGGGCCCGACGAGGGGATGATATTTAAGGGCTGCAATGCATGTGATGTTTGTGTAGGTCTATGAATGAATTAATTTGTTGTTTATATTTAATGAATTGAATTGAATTCAGATAAATAGGGCTTAATAAGAGTCTAAAACGGTGCAACGAATCGTCTTCTTTCTATATTAGTTAAATCAAACGTCTAAGCTTTTCGCGATTCGCGCGGGAAGGGGGAAACTAAATTCAAACGAGAATTAAAAGTCGAGAACAGTACACCAAATCGTCTGCTTTCTCTAATAATTTAAGGAAACGTCAAGGCTTCCGCGCTTCGCGCGAGAG
>JAVYIG010016885.1:0-28963 GCA_035222895.1 Strongylocentrotus droebachiensis
GCTTATTTGTTCTCTAAAACTTTACCCAAACCCATATCGGCTGATATCTCCAAATCACGAACACGTCAGCCTAAGCCCTCTGCCATTCATAGCTAATCATAAAACATCCGCAAAATACTCAGCCCCAATGCTATATGTTAATATAAAAATCAAACATACTCTATTTTAGTTAAACCATGATTTTCTGGACTATAAGATACAGACCTTCAATGATTTCATATGCCTCTTTACTCCTTCAAAGTATAATTGCATAACATACTCGTGTCTAAACATTCTTTAAATTTTATCTGTGTGGTTGTTATTTGCTCATCCCTCTTCTTAGGAATCTTTTCAATCTCATCCTTACCCATGCCATCCATTCATAGACAATGTCTCCCACATGAAGGCTGAAGTACAGTCAACACTTTTATCCATCTCTATGGCTGTGTTCATCCAAATCTTTCTTATAGCCTGTTTTAATTGACCCTCACACAACAAACCCTCAATCTATATCTTCTTCATTAAACTATCAATGGTCACAAATGCATAAGATGGTGAGTAATTCCACTCTTGCTTCGTGCAGATACTCTGCACTTTCTTACAATCCATTCCGGCAGAAAAACTGTGGCTTCCATAGAAATCAATAATAATTACAAGTAGAAATAATACTTGTAGCAAGAAATAATAAAAAGAAACTAAAAATTTAAACGACGATAGGATATGGGGGAGAGGGAACTGAAAACTACACCATCTTGTCCTCACACATTGAGATGATGGTCGTACACACAATACTGTCCTATACACAGATATGAATGACTTTCCATCATTTCTTCTCCTCCTTCTCCTCCTCCATCTTCTCCTCCTTCTCCTCCTCCTTCTCCTCCTCCTTCTTCTCCTCGACCAGGGTAGGCGCTTCTTCATCTTCTGCTGCCTCTGCTTGCTTGGCCGCCTGCAATGATAGAAAACAAACAGAAAATCATTTTATAGAACAAGTTTGGTGGAGTATATTCTTCTTCTTATTATTATTATCATCAAGTATTATTATCATCATTAAATATTCGAATCGGGAGCACCCGAGCCTCGTCTTACAAAGAGTTGCGATTGATCCGAATCAATCGCAAGTTTGCAATCTTCTATATCTTATGTACATAGTTGCGATTGATATCAATCGCAAATAAGTTGCGATTGATATCAACTCTTTGTAATACAGGGCCCAGGAGTGTCAGGTCTGACAGACATGAGCGCTTTACAAGAACCCAATATTATTATCATTATTATTTGGCATCGCCTGTGCCTGTGAAGGGAAAAGCAACCTTAACCACTGTAACTCCCAGGTCTCTCTTGATATAACTGATTGGGGTGTACAGGTGCACCATATCATTATCGCCTCCTTTTTCACTTAAAAGAGACAAATCTAAACAAAATCGCCCATCTTGTCTTTAAATGTAAAAATGTCACTAGTGGCACATCTGACTTAACCCTTACTGTACTGGGGGGGGGGCCTGGGAGGCCCCCCCCCCTCGACATTTTCGAAGATTGCGCCGCAACCGCTTGGAATTTTGAATTGTCGTTTCATGACTTTTTTCCCTCAAGTCTTACGCACATTTTTGATACCATTTTCGTCGAAATCGAATATACCTGTAAGGCGTTACATAACAATTAGTATGCGCATGTCATCAAAAAAAAAAATCAAAAAAATTAAAAATCGCATCAAAATTTGCATAAATTATCATTATTAATTCATTAAAATAACTTTTTTGAGTTAGAAAAGAAGTTTCATATGAATAATGAGTTTCAACATTCAAATAGTGGAGTTTGACACGTTTTCTGTAAAATGCATAAAATTAGCATATTTTGCATAATTAATTAGGCTAACGACAAAAATTTGCATATTCGGAAAAAACTAATTATACCATCTTGTTCCTTACGTAAATATCTACAAGCATGCAAATTTTCGTGTTCATCGAACAATCGACAGCCGAGATCATAGGAGGGGGGGCCTCCCAGGCCCCCCCCCCCACCAGTCAGTGGGTGCTCAAAATAGCCCAGTACAGTAAGGGTTAAAGACTAAAGGATGTGCATTTTGTCAACAACTCTGAAGTTGACCTCTTGGAGTAGTGTGACCTTAATAATGGTTCCACTACACTACAGAGGGCAGTATTCCATTAACCATGACAAGAGCGTTCTATTCTTGATGGCAATGCCAAACAGTAAGACATTGGGTTACAGCTCACTCTACAATGTTAAGTGCTATTTATCAATACCCTTCTTATCAATATTGTCAAAGGACTTTGCTTTTTTTTTCTGTGATTGATCGTCTTACCTTCTTCTTCTTCTTCTTCTGAGCCTTGCGGCTAACTGAGGAATTTAAGCAGCTCCTGAAATAGACAAATTGAATTTAAAGTAAAACACCTCATCAGTACTATGCAATTCCTTCTTTTCAATGAATTTAATATATTTATTTTCAGAAGATTAATTGCAGGCATCAGAAATTATGCTTCCAAGTTCCAACATTTACTCTCCTAGTAATCTGAAGATTGGAGGAAACCAACATCATTAATAGTGAAACCTGACACATATATTTACACACCCGGATAGTCCTTATAAAAATCAAATTTCTATCAAAATGATAAACTATTTGTTAATAATTGTACAAAGCGAAGCTTGCAAAAATCAAACACATTCCCACACCTTCATCTAAGTTGTTTTCTGATCTTAAACAAATGCCAACTTTGAAATATTTTATGTGGTATGGTAATGGGGCGGACACATCGTCTTTCTCATTCTCTGGAAAAACATTTCAAACTTTAAAGCCTCATGACTCTCTGACTTTTTGATCAGACTTTCCTGAAACTTTCACTTTTAAATCTTTCTCTTGTTCTTCTGTTTTGTTCTGTTTTTAAGTTTGTGTAGTGGTACGGTTGAGCAGGCAGACACAATCTCAATCTCTGGAAAATATTACTTGAGGGGATGGGGGGGGGGGATTTTCCTCAAACGTAATTATTCCTCTCATTTTTCTGATTTCATTAAAACAAACTTAATAGCAGAGTTTGAGTGAGGTATATCTGATCGTACTGGGGTCTTACCTTTAGTTCTTTGTCTTCAACTGACTTGTCTGATGGATAGAGAGATAGATCGACCGGTAGACCTGTTATCTTCAATGGTCCATTAGGCATCAAGAGCACTGTGAACTTGAACTGTGCCACAAACTCACCTGAAATATAAAATCAACGATGTGTTACATATCAGGTTAAATAAACAAACATTTTCACACACTTGCGATAAAGCCAAATAATGTTTAACATTGTCACGATTTATTATCTTTCTGTAACGTTCAGGAACCAACACACCACCCATGAGAGTTGTCCTACCCTACATCAGCAAAACCTTCCTCGGGATACAGCGAATCCTCAAGTCCGCCATCATCTCAGTCTGACGCCATTCAACCAACAAGCTTCAATCCATCCTGCATCCCCCACAAACACGTATCCATCCAACAAACAACCTGGAGTCTACAAGATACTGTGCGAATGTGGCAAGGTTTACATCGGAGAAACTGGACACAACTTCAACACCCGACTCAAAGAACACAGGAACTACTAAAGCATCAACAACTGGGACAGATCGGACATTGTTACCTCAACAACACGACATCGCATCAACTACGAGCAAACACAGGAGCACTAGGAGGATCAGAGGAACCATAAAAATATCAACATCAACATCTAGTTCCCTCTCCTCCACGACAAGACCTAACCCGTGCACCAGGAACACCCGAGACAGTACAGACCTCAATCAGCAGCCGGATACCCACCCGTCGCCTCTCACACAGCGCTCATCCCAGCCTACCTAACAAACAGTAGCAGCCAGCCTAGACATAAGCCAGTCCAGCACTCCTCAGCCGCCTCCAGGCACAAGGACTTCCTGCCACAACTAACATCAAACAAAAGTACCACCAGCTTAAACAAAAACCAGCCTAGCATAACCCCTGAAACCACCACACATGAAGACCTTGCAAGAGTACCACGTCCAAATGGACCAATAAAAATTAATTGAATCTGGATCTTTTCATGAACCACCAAACTTATCTATCTGAATTGGATATTATACCTTACTGTTTAGCGTAAAAGTGTGAGGTTACCTCTTTAATAAATTGCATTAAAAATATATGCAAGGCCATAGAGAGAAAGAGGGAGAGAGAGATACATATTTGGTACAGGTTACCAATTGATTTTTCTGCAATGGAATCTTAGACTTTTCCTTGCCTCTACAAGAGACTTTCATTCTGTGGTAACACTGGTCCAAAATTAGCTCATTTTTAGAACAATAATTTAAAAAAAATGAAAATAGCTTACCATCCTTCTCATATAGAACTGGATAGGGTTCCACAAGGTTGTGGTTCAGACATTCTACGATCCCCATACGAGCCTTGCCTTCATCCTCAAATGACCTGCAATTAAAAAAAAGATAAAGTTTTATTGGTTTTCTTGCAAAAACATTGACCAAATTGATCAGTTACTTCCAAATCACTTGTAATAAAATAATATGCTGTCCCTTTCAACATTAAAATTAGTTATTTTCAATATCATCCATACAATGTAAAAGAGTAGTTCTATATGATATTCCACTGTTGAAATGGCATAAAATTAAGCAAATCATCAATTCACATGTAGACTGTGGGATGAGCACTGAAATTGTGAATTTCCGTGGGGCGGCAAATGCAACCACGCTTCTTTGATATGATAATATGTAAAATAATAAACAAAAGTAAATTAGAGATGTTGCCAATCTTGAAACGCACATTTTAACTCAAAATTGAATATAATATTACGAGAAATTGTACAATAGAATTCACTGAAAAGGCCGATATTCACCGCGTGCGTTAGAGATTTTCACGACGTCCGCAATAGCGTGCGAACGCATACGGGCTGCTCAGCCTCGTTCGCGCTCTCTATTTATTTTTTTGCACTGCATTCGTACACACACGTGTACGTGCAGAATCCACAATAACAAACATGGATGTGACTTCGTCTGCTTCGGATTCCGACAACGAAGATGACATTGTATCACCGTCCGTCGCCTGCCTGCTGCATGCATGTTGTACCCCATGGAAAAGGGCATGTTTCATTTTTTCATGAGAAGAGCTGGTCTAAATTTAAGGATTGCTGTGTTCGGTGGAGTCGAGTTGAAAGTGCCGAAACAAAGATAGCTATTCGTGCTGCGGAGAAGTTTGGGATTGACCTGCACGGGCAGGAGGGCGAGCCTCACCGGCAGCAAGATCACTCAAGCCTCGTACCATCGTAGGTGCTACCAGCATTTTTGCAATGTTGGAAAACTTGTCAGGGCAGAGATTACAATGGAAAAACGAAAAGCTGAAGGTAGGTTCAATTTTAACTTAAGATTTCAGAGTTTGAATACAACTCAAATTAAAACAGGTCAAAGTCAAAAACTCAAACTTCATTAAATGTTATGAACATGTCAATGCCAATGGCTCAAACTCAAAAGTCAAGGTTGAACCCCCACCGCCATGACTGCCAATTAGTATAGTAGTAGTAGATGTAGTAGTAGTATACTGGTAGTAGTAGTAGTAGTAGTAGTAGTAGACTGATATCTGGATATGGGCAGCCAGGGCAGGACTTGTTTTGCATAAATCCAAGCCAGTTAATGCTGGTAACTTTTAATTATCTAGTCAGGTAACCAACTAAACGGTAGATCTGCATGCTGCTACCATCTTTGGTGGTTATTATTATGTTATGATGCATTTCGTGGTCACAGGCAGAGGATAATATCTGCAGCTATAATGCAGTATAAATGGCCATTAATCATTAGGGTCTATGCGAGAAAACTGTAGATCTAGATTAAAGTTTATTATACAAATTTTACCATTACAATTTGTTTTTCTTTTCTAGATGCAGATGTGGAATCGGCTGAAGAAGGCAGTCTTCATTCTGCACCTCCAAGAAAGATGCTGCGATCGAGTCTTTCCCCTACGAAAGGTCGGCATGTCCTGCCAGCAGAATGCATTGTATGCAGAAAGATTCAATGGAAGACAGTAAACTTACAGGCAAGAGATTCAAGGTCCCCGTTTCCAGGTGCGAACAAGTTTCAGCTACAAAATTCCTGAAAGCAGCTGAGATGCGGCAACACACCCGCATCCTCATGCAGATCCGCGGAAAGGATATGTTAGCTACCGGTATAGAGCTACAATATCACAAAGGTTGTTACCAGGACTTCACCTCCTGTCTGCGCCGAGCAGAGAGAGCTGCAACAAGTACCGACACTGATGATCTCTTCACTCCCACTTACAACTGCTTGTTGGATCTGATAAGGAGGAGGATTGTGAAAGACAAAGAGGTGCTCAGACTCAAGGACTTACATCGTTCCTTCGATAAGGCAGGTTTGAGAAACGAAGGAGTGGACTTGTCATCATACCAGACCAAGAAACTGAAACAGCGACTTCAAGTAACATTCCCTCAGCTCATATATATTCGTGTCCCCGCAGAGACAGAATGAAAGTGAGATTGTGATGGTCGGTGACATGGAGGCATCATCACTTGCTGAGCACGCTGTACAGCAAGATCAAGCAACTAGCACTTCATTCAGTGAAGAGTCTGCCTCAGATGAAGATGAGATGTTTTTTAGTTTCATTACAATTACAAATGTATGATATTATAAACAAGGCACACATTGCACAAAGAGCCCCATGGCTGTAAAGTACATGAATTATATAGTGATCCTTTAAATACTACTTTTAAAATATGTAAAGATGTTAAGTGTTTTTTTCTTAATGATATACATGTAATTTAAATTTGGATCTAATTAGAAAACATTAATCCTGTGTCATTATGATGTCAAGCTAATATATTAGTAGAATTCTACAAGCGTAAATATGCCATTTAAACATTGTCTTATTTTTGCTCTCGTTCTTCCATTCTACAAATAAGTGAAGCATTTTGGAATTTAATGATATGAATATACTGTAAGATGCTTATCGATCATTTAAATTACTTAAGATACCGGTGAAGTTGTTGTTTCAAAGAACTCAGTATGTAGGTGTATCATCTCATTATACTTACAAACCATCATACGGTGATAAAAGAAATTAAAGTACATGTACATACTGGAGTCATAAAACCCAAGATTAAAGAAATGCAATGTACCTATTTACATATGATGGATTATCATGAATAACATGTACATCATTATAGTATATAATTTGAAGTCATCAATCAAATTTATATAAAAGTTGAATGAACCAAAATCATGTGTCAAAATGTTTATTTCAATGTACTTTAAGGAGAAACCCCCAAATAGCAATGGTGAAATGTATGTATGTGGCTGTGATGAATGATAAACACCTATGTTTTGTGCAATTAGATACGAGTTGTGCGTGTTGGGATGATTGGTCAACAGTGGCGAGCGAGCGCGAGTCCAGTTAGACAACTAGGCCATAAAGTAATGGGAGGGTGTCATATTATGTTCATTCTATGTTGCATTTCCCTCTTCTGTTTTCGGTCTATCTTCCACTCTTAACATTTTCTCACGTTTTTGTTTTTCAATATGTTTAAGGAAAGGGAGGGTTATTTGCACGAAGTTGCCAAAGTTGATTGATTTTTGAACTGAAGTTGCGTATTGGAATGTATGAATGTTTTTATAATTATTTTTAAGGTGGTTGCTGTCCTGCGAATAAATGTGCTAAACCATAGTGTATTATGTTGCAGGATGATTTGGAAAATGACATTTTGTATTGTTGTAATCAGTGACATAGATAAGGGGGGAATGGGGGAAATTCCTTTTCCCTCATGAGAAGGAAAATTTTAAAAAGATCAGAGGGACAATGAAAAGAAAGAAGAAGGACCACCTCTCACACTGTACATTATTTGGCCTAAATTCGCATTTCATTCCCAAGTAAACTTGATGCCCTACCAAACATGATGCCCGTGCCCCCTTTGGTTGCAGGAAATATACTTGCATCTCGTTGTAATGTACATTATTGAATTGAATTGCTGAGAAAAAAATAACACAAATACTTCTGATTAATTTTTTTTCATTTTCTTTTATTCAACTAGTGTAAGAGAACATACAAAATCAAATGAAATCAAAACAAATATTTTTTTTTTTAATCTGACAAGGAAGGAAATTCCAACCCCTCCCCCACCCCCCCCCCCCCCCCCCCCGAGCATAGGAATTTCATTTAAAATCAAACCTTAATTTAAAATAGGTAAAAGCAAACTCACTTGCTTACACCTCGAATATTCTAGACAAGTTAAAAACTTTTTAAAAAATGCCTGAGAAAATCCTACTTCAAATTCTTGACATGATGACATGATGATCCAAACGACAGAATGCGTTCTAAATCTCAGAATTTCTTTTTTAAAGCTATTTGATGTACATTTGTATATTTAAAAGGTTAGATACTAAATTCAAGATTACTATTTGAATAACTTAGTGCATTTTGGCAAGGAATGTTAAAAAAGGACACAGAAAAGAGTACATGGGACTGTAGTGGAAATTTACACAAAATAGGCATACAAAAACGCTTTTATCTTCGTTATATGCCTTATTTAGGGATGGAGACATTCATAATTGGTTTTAGCACCTTCCATTACCCCTATTTAGAGTGTTTTTGTGTGGTTGCATGAGGTGCCCCACGAAAATTGAAAACTAGCCACATTTTTCGCCTCCATCCCATGGTCTAATGGTTCACTTTCTCAAATGAAAAGAAAGAACATCCAGAATTTGTTTGATCTGGTAAAGGAAATTTAGAGGGAAACATGACTTGTGATAAATTCTAGATTTCATGTCGCATGGTTGAGGGGTTTGTTTAGAACAAGAAAATATATTGAAAACAACACTACTGGGTGCAGAAAACAGTGAGTTACACACATGGGTTAGCACAACTAGTATTATTTCCTTGTAGATATTTCTTTGCCCATTGCTCAGCATTCACTTGCTACTAAACTATCTTTGTAGTCATTCATTTGTAGTTTACAACATTTCTGTGTACATTTGTTAGATTTTTTTAGAATATATTTCCCGTCATTACTAGCAATCAAGCTGGGCATTCAATGAATCAGTAGGAAAATTTAAGATATACCTTTACAGGTGTTTCAAAAGAAATATTCATCAATTGCATCCCTTCTACCAACAGAGGGTTGGACCTACAGAAACAGCATATAAAGCTTCCCTACCCTACCCCTTAGTAGACTTGAGTTTGAGTTGAGCTTGAGTTTGAAGTTTATTATCCAAACAAAAAGTACATCAATATAACAATAAAAAGTGAATGTTGAAAGGATAAATGGGACTTACCTGAGTGAGAAAGGCATTGTGGTGAATCTCTTGGTCAGCTCACTGAAGAATGTTCTTGAGGTACGCATCTTGAGCTGGTAAGTTTCATCGGTCCTCTTGTAGACGGTGACCCTATTCTCTCGTTCTTTAGCCTTGCCTTCTCCTGTACTCACCAGTACATCTATAGCATAAACCTCATGCACCTCAAAGGTACACTTGGAGTGCTCTCGCCTAAAAGCAAAACAAACAATTCAGAACATTTCTGTCTCGAATATGACAAAAACTCTAGTCAATATAAATCTAGAATTTACCTAGCTTAATGTTTAATATTTTTTTTTTAATCACATAGTAAAATCCAATTTGCTTACAAGCCAAACTGCAGACTGGCAACACTTTTTCATATTAATGGTATATAGAAAACAAGGTAGTACAGTTAACTCAAAGTAGCACAAGTTGAATTTTTCCTTAGCCAAATCAATTTTGTTGACCAAACTTGGAAACATTTGTTATTTTAATACACTTCCTACGTTTAAGTTAAATTTCGCATTTGAGGCGAATTATTTGTGCTGTCCCAACAGATATGGCTTGAGCAGAGGTTACCTGTATATACTGATTCAACTCCTCATGTGTAGCCATCATTATCAGTATAGTTCACTATCTATTGTGGCATTAATTCTATTGAATTTAAAGCAGGACTGCATTACTTGTATGTACATGTGCCCTCTATATATCCGACAACGCCTAAGCGGTACCCGTTGGTCCAACATGATCCCATTTTCTTATGTTAATTGAGAGCAGATTTGATGAGATAACCATCTGCCAGTGACCACGCAGGGAGGTCTCACTATGAACATGATGGACAAACTAGTGCAGATAGGCTTTAATGAGTCAATATGAACGGAGGAATGGCACCACTTGTACAATAGGCATAAAACCCTCGATCAGATAAAATCTAGAATACCTCCACAAGATAATACTGTGGCAAAATAAATCATTTTACGTGTAAAATAGATAGCGATTGCAATTGAAAATAAAGTAGATGTAGTAAGGCACAATGCACATTATGTTATTTCATTTTTTTAATTATACAGGTAAAGTTACGGCGTCATATGCGAGTTTTGAGGGCCCAGCTAGGGTTGGATAACTTACAGCTGTTCTTCTGTAGGGTTTTGGATGATACTCTTTTCACCGTTGATGATGTTTCTCTTGAGTTGATGAGATAACATCCCTGAGACTGGTTTACAATCAAACGCCTGAGCTGCCTTCTGGATCATCTCTGTTACTTCATTATTCTGAACAAAGAAAATTAACAAGAAAACATTGCAGATGAATCAAGAAAGCTTATCTTAAGAGAAAAACTATGTTAAGAATGAAATCTGAAGGGAACCAATCCCAACATGACTTTGTTGTTCAAAAAGAGAAATCACTCTCAATAACTATGCACTAAAAATTGTTAGGACGAGCATAAGAAGAAAAAAAACAGGTATCAAGATTCACATCTGCAGTATGTAACCCAATAAATATAGAGAAAAATAATGTTGCTGAATGGTCACCTTTAGAATCTGTAAAATAGACATTCATTACTGATATTAATGTAGAAGAGATATTACCAGAACTCTTTTTAGCCAAGGTACATTTCACCTTATTTCATTTCATTTTTATTTTTTCATTTCCAACAAAATACAATACATAATAACGAACACAATGTAAAATGTATACAAAATATAGTTACATTTGTAATAAACAAATCTTAATAATAATTTATACATTTTAGAAAGACAAAAAATGAATTTTAAAATTTAACTGCATTTATATTTTGAGGAAATGGAGAGGTCCACTGAAAAGCAGAGCTTGTAAATTGTGGACCCCTCAGATAATAATGAGTGTGAAAAAAATATGGAATACATAATCAATGAAAGAAGAATAGTGGCCAACAGAGAACATTTATTAAAACACGTAACGACTGTAAACAAGAAGACGTAACAAATTACATGACGAAGAAAGAACAGAAAAAAGAAGAAGAAAAAAAAAGGAAAAAAATGTGGGCTGCGTTTGGAGGGAAGGAGAGGAGAGAAAAGGAAAGTTGTAGAGATCGAGCACGAAATAGGGAGCGCACAAAATCCTTGAGATAGCTGAAACAAAAAAGAGCAAGAACATGATGGCAAGTAGTTTTTTTTTTTGAGATGGGCTGAAGAAAAGAGGGAAAGAAAACAAAATTGGGAAGGAGATGTTCTATCACAATAAATTTCTAAATATTATAAGAGTGTAATAAGGAAAATTTTAACTTTTTTTTAAAAATAATTAGTGAAGGGGAAGTTTTCAAATCGTTATGCAGAGTATTCAAAAATTTAGGGCCTTCAAAAATTAACGTGTTCTGTGCAGAACATGTTCTCAAAAGAGTCTGCATCTTAAGTGCTCACCAGATTCACTTTATAAAAGTATTCTTGGAAAACATCAATGTGTAATCCACTGTACAATATATATAATTTTCATTCATTGTTGAATTCCACTTCATATTCACATTGAGTTATCTTGATTATAATAGCTCAAAAAACTTCACATTTTAACATCCTGCAAACTCAAACTCTCTACAGAGAATATTAATGAAATATCCTACCTGTGTGTCTGGCTTGACTTTCCTTAATGCTGCTTCAGCCATTGTGTATGCTGCCCTGAGAAGGTCAGCGTTACGACCTTTGACCTTGTTGTCCGACGATGCCCCGACAATCAGGGTGTGTGCCACGACGCCAATGAAGCCATCTACATGAGCACCAAGATCACTAGCAAATGAAAGAGAAACCAGGAGAATAATAGTGATGTACATTGAACTATCACCACTGACAATTGTGCCATATTTAAACCCATACCCAATTAAACAATTTCTCTAAACACGGTTGAGAAGACTGACAGAGAAAAACTTTGGAAACAATTTTCAAAGTGTAACCAAAAATCTTAATGACTGAAATGGAAACTTAGGTATTTGAAGATTGAAATAAACTTCTTGTTAGAGCTGATTGAATGAGTATTGGCCTGGCATAAAGCAAATATATCTGGGTGTCAGTATGTTTCCTTACATCTTTAAGATTTTGGATTAGGTCTTGACGATCCAGTAGAGGTGATATTGATGTTAGCATATGGCAGTCAGCCATGCTCCAACACCTCTTACATCTATTAGCTCTGGATAGTGGTATTTAATTTTGGAGTAATATAGAAACTACTTCTCCATTTAAAGGAGCTCTTTGATAGATTTTCTATTGTATAAGTGGGACCACCTCACAGGTCTTTGTTTTAGGGGGTTGTTTAAAAAAAAAAAATTGATTGGAAGGGGGTTAACCAGAAATCTTTTTGTAAGTTTCGAGAGATCTTATGGAGTTTTGATAACTTATTTGCTCACTGCTCCTTAAATATATATATTATTTCTTTCAATTTTGTAGTTTTTTACAGTCAGAATATAGAGATTAGGCCCGAGTCATGTCGGGATTTTCATAAACCGGGTCCCGACGGCCTTGCACCGATCGGGACCCGGTGTCCCGAAATCAGCTCGCAGGATTTGTCACTTGCCTCTATAAAAAGCGCATATCATCAGTATGTCCCTTAAAAGTGACCTTTTTTATCAGTCAAATAAATCAACACATGCATACCTCGGCACAGATCGGTATATTCTTCCATTTGACATTATTTTTTATCCATGATTGGCGATGTTTAGTGCCATTATCGTGCCTCTAAAAGTAAAACAAGGGAAACGCTCTCGGCGGTCTCGCCTGCATAACGCAATTCAATATGATAAACCAGAACGTCAATGACGTACATTGTAGTGCTCATCCGCATCTCGCAACAACAAATATCGTGGTACACTTTTGAACTGGTCAAAAAATAAAAATGTGATGCCCTTGAAGGGACATAATTTCATTTCATTTGCATAAAGTACCATAAATAATCAATGGAGCAAAATCTCAAAATTCTGTGTAGAATTTTAGTGTTCCAAATTTAGCTCTACCAGATAAGGCAAACCAAATCAAAATCGGTCAAGAAATGAGGGAGAAGAAGCAATTTTTGTTATTTTTGGAATAAATTTGCAAAAATTACCATAATTAATTAATGGAGAACAATTTCAAAATTCTGTGTAGACCTTTAGTGTACCAAAGTTAGCTCTACGATATAAAGCAAACCAAATCAAAATCGGTCGAAATATGAAGGAGAAGAAGCATTTTTTGTGATTTTTAAATTATTTTTGGAATAAATTTGCATTATTATCATAATTAATCAATGGGAGTAAAATCTCAAAATTCTGTGTAGAACTTTAGTGTTCCAAATTTAGCTCTACCAGATAAGGCAAACCAAATCAAAATCGGTCAAGAAATGAGGGAGAAGAAGCAATTTTTGTTATTTTTGGAAAAAATTTGCATAAATTACCATTATTAATTAATGGAGAACAATTTCAAAATTCGGTGTAGAAGTTTAGTGTACCAAAGTTAGCTCTACCAGATAAAGCAAACCAAATCAAAATCGGTCGAGAAATGAAGGAGAAGAAGCATTTTTTGTGATTTCAAATAAATTTGCATAAATTAGCATAGATAATGAATTTCACGATTCTGTGTACAAGTTTTAAATCCCCCTCCTAGCCCTATCATATGAAACAATCAGAATCAAAATCGGTTGAAAATAACGAAGCATTTTGAAAATCTTGATGATGCCACAACATAGTCCAAGTCTGTTGACCTGAAATGACCTTTGACCTTGACTTTGTAATCTGAAATTCTACTCACATGATTGGGGATACTTGATTACCCTATAGTCCAAGTTTCATTGACTCAGAACTTATACTTTAAAAATTATATCAAAAATTCAAAAACTTAACCTTAGGTTAAGTTTTTGATGTTGACGCCGTCGCCGCCGCCGCCGTCGCCGCCGTCGCCGCCGTCGCCGCCGTCGCCGTCACCGGAAAAGCGGCGCCTATGTCTCGCTTTTTGCTACGCAGGCGAGACAAAAACTGGAGCAAAAATAGAAAGACAACGATCGAGCCGCCATTTTTATTCATGCAGGTTGAATAAATCGGGTCAAAAAACATTAATATTTGAATAATAAAACGGCTTTCTAAAAAGTACTCCTTTACAACATACCGATCGAATAATTTTTAAAAACAAAATATATATTTTTTCTTTGATTTTGAACACCGCAATGCTTCTTTTAAAAGCTGAAAATTACTTGGTAATCACAAGAAGTTTCGATACGGATAGCTGTTGCAAGGCAAGTTCAGACTAGTCTCGGAAAAATGCGCAGTGCTCCTTGTTAGCTGTAATGCGTGCCAGAACGAACCCAAACAAAGACGTGATCGTAACGAGAAAAAAATCATTAAAAAATACGAGAGCACAATTGGAAAGACAACTACTGCTCAAAATTACGATAATCAGATAAATAACTTGTACAAAGAATTCAATAATCGCCCAAGAAATGCCAAAGAAATTGTGATAATCGAGGAGTAACTGGGTACATTTTTATCGCAAGGGGCTTGCTGCAAATACTCGAATCCCTTGTTATACTGCTTTTTACCGTAGAGGGCGTTATTTGGTTTCTAGCCTCGTGTTAGAACATAGAACATATCAGCAGGCCCATTCCGATAATGATTGTACCTATAGTAACTCCTTAAATATCACTATTTCTGTACGTGGCTTTTCTTGGACAACTATTGTATTATTCCTCCAAGTTATGTATCTGCTTACGATAATTTTGAGTAGTTGTCTTTCCAATTGTGCTCTCGTAGTTTTTAATGATTTTTTCTCGTTACGATCACGTCTTTGTTTGGGTTCGTTCTGGCACGGATTACAGCTAACTACGAGGAGCACTGCGCATTTTTCCGAGACTAGTCTGAACTTGCCTTGCAACAGCTATCCGTATCGAAACTTCTTGTGATTACCAAGTAATTTTCAGCTTTTAAAAGAAGCATGCGGTGTTCAAAATTAAAGAAATTATATCCATTTTGTCTTTTAAAAATTATTCAATCGGTATGTTGTAAAGAAGTACTTTTTAGAAAGTCGTTTTATTATTCAAACATTAATGTTTCTTTCAACCTGATTTATTAATCCTGCCGAGAGACCCGGCCAGTACAGTAGCTAGCTAGCAGCTGGCAACAACAACCCCATGGGGCGAACTGCTTTGCAACCCATATTTATATCAGCAGTTCAGATTGATTCAGGATGAGCTAGAATATGATTGGTAATAGGCCTGAGTCGAAACGGGTCCCCGCCCGGGCCCCGACCGTCGAGCTGAAACCCGGTTTTTGGTTTTCGGGTTTCGGGTTTTTCAAAATTAAATTTCACACTGATATTTTGAAATATAGAACCAAAAATATGCAATTCAAAAACTTATATTTCAATATAATCAAATAAATATGCTTTAGAAATAAATGGATATTGTTTCAGTTGACGGTAGGTGTTTTTATCGCTCTAAAATTGAGGCTGCAAGAAAGGAATCACGCTTCGTGGTACCGATCGAGTGCGTTCAGAAACGGAAGTGGAAATAGATCGATGACCCACTGAAGACAGAGCAAGAAAGTGCCACACAGAAGACTAAAATATTGATCAGACTATTGCAATTAAATCGTAATACTAAAGGCATTAATTTAATTGTCAAAATATATCCACAATATAATGGTTTACCCTTGATAGTTTGATGAAGGAAAATAAATTAAAGCTCTTGAATTAACATCGAAGTGCCTTTCGTTCGTTCTAAAAATGCGTGTATAATGGCAGTCAGAAGTTACGAGTCAAGCTTGATATGCATGTTTACATCCCTGCACCGTCGTTCGACCTGATCGGAACAATAAGCATTGAACCAATTAAAAAAACATCACGTAAGACTTTGAGGGACTCCAATTCAACAAAATTACCGTAAAATAGTTATTTGCTTTGACAAATAATACTATAGATATTCATAATATCTTACAGAAATAATGATATTTCATGAGCTACGTACTCGATATCGAGTTCAGCTAGCCATCATTTTGAAATGAGACGTAGTTGTCATGCATGCAGCGCAGTAGGCTAGCTATAGACAAAACACGGCAGCTCGCATCGCAGAGAGGGGAAAAAAAAAATCACGTAATAGGCCAGGGTGCTACAAGAATTTTTTTCACCACTTGCCCTGTCGGGCAAGTGGGTTTTCAATTTACTTGCCCAAACAATATTTCCACTTGCCCAAAACTTTAAAGCGAAAAAGGACTCTGATCTTGAGACCGCAGTAATAAATTAAAAACGAGACAAAAACATTCATCTGATTTATATGAGCAGCGAGTTTTAAATAATATGTTCACAATCATTAACAGTCATTATGAATAAATATCAAACATTTGACTTTTTGTACTTACTAGAAAATCCCTGTTGTTTATTCCATTCCGATTCGCACGTGTTCATTTCCCTAGAATAATGACGTCATATTTGGCGTGATTCAACCAATCGGCAATCAGAGAATAGCAAAGGCCTGTCGGTGCGGCCTGCAGAGCTAGAGAGAGAGAGCGCGAATAAGCTCGCAGCTGGTACGATCGCGCTAGCTGTCTCTAGCTAGCTCACGGCCGGCCGTGCGTGGAGGCGGAGCGGCATTCATGGCTTGAAGTGTCACTGTTGCATGCGCGCTGAGCTAGCTGAGCTGGCTAGCTGTCTGTGAAGTTTTTTCGAAATCGGAACGATCGCTTTTTTGCTTCTGGATTTTGACGACGGGTAAGAAGTTGACGGGTGAATGGTAGAGTTCTTGGACACTAGGAAATTACTGTAAAAGTATCACTTGCCCGAATCGGGCAAGTGATAATTTGATTTACTTGCCGACGGCTCAATTTGGTTGCCCCGGGACGTCGGGCAAGCGGGTTTGTCGCGCCCTGTAGGCACGTGAATATCACGTGATCTCAGGCCCGCGCTTTTTTCCTCTCTCTGCTGCATACTGCCCTCTACAGTCTACTGCATGACAACTACATCTCATTTCAAAATGATGGCTAGCTGAACTCGATATCGAGTACGTAGCTCATGAAATATCATTATTTCTGTAAGATATTATGAATATCTATAGTATTATTTGTCAAAGCAAATAACTATTTTACGGTAATTTTGTTGAATTGGAGTCCCTCAAAGTCTTACGTGATGTTTTTTAATTGGTTCAATGCTTATTGTTCCGATCAGGTCGGATGACGGTGCAGGGATGTAAACATGCATATCAAGCTTGCGGACTCGTAACTTCTGCTTGCCGTTATACACGCAATTTTTAGAACGGACGAAAGGCACTTCGATGTTATTTCAAGAGCTTTAATTTATTTTCCTTCATCAAACTATCAAGGGTAAACCATTATATTGTGGATATATCTTGACAATTAAATTAATGCCTTTAGTATTACGATTTAATTGCAATAGTCTGATCAACATTTTAGTCTTCTGTGTGGCACTTTCTTGCTCTGTTTTCAGTGGGTCATCGATCTATTTCCACTTCCGTTTCTGAACGCACTTGATCGGTACCACGAAGCGTGATTCCTTTCTTGCAGCCTCAATTTTAGAGCGATAAAAACACCTACCGTCAACTGAAACGATATCCATTTATTTTTTAAAGCATCTTAATTTAATTCAATTGATTATTTTATTGTTTTGAAAGCAGTAACTGTCCTTTCCGTCGCATTATTAGAACAGCAACTTAGTCTAACTCCCGCCGCTGCATGCACACGATTTTTAGTGTCAATGCAGTGGTGAAAATTTCGGGTACCCGGTCCCCGCCCGAAATTTTCAAGTCAAAACCGGGTTCGGCAAAACCCGTGATGACTCAGGCCTAATTGGTAACAATTAAATACTTAAGTTTTAAGGTGGAATGATTTTAGTGGTGTGCAAAACTGCAATTTCTTACATATTTCATTATTTTTTTCGGAGCGTCGGTTCTCAAAAAACGAAACCGGGACCCGACGGCAACGGTCGGGTCCCGGTGTGATCGACCGTACCGACTCAAGCCTAATAGAGATAAAACCCTTCCCTACCCTTCCCCCCTACTTCTTCACCCTCCAAACCTCCGACACCCTCTGAGTCATGTTATACTTACATCTTGACAACATCCCCATCCTTCAGCTCGACTTTCTTATCGCTCCGTAGCGGGGAGAAGTGACATACACAGTTGTTGACTGATATACATGTTGGGAATGCAATACCTGAAAACAAACAAATAAATAATATTCACTTACTTGCACTGGTTCCTATTATGAATGGGAAATATATGACTCAAATTATTTCTTTTTCACTCTTAATTTATTTCATCATCCATTAAATATTTGAAGGAAAAATACATGGTTAATGAGGCAAGAAAAAGATTAAAGTGTGATCAAAAGAGGAGTAACTTTTTCTCCTCCTGTCCTTCCAGCATTATCAGTGTTTGCTGTAATATTATTCTACAAACAACCTTACCAAAATAACAGGCTCATATAATCTGACCCATCAGCTAAAAGAAGCAAAAAACTTGTCATGCAGATATAATATTTAAAAGAAAATGCTTATATCAGGTCCAATAATAAGTTTTTTATCTAAATTGAAAACAAATTAAGCGCACATTTGGAAATGAAATTGCAAACATAGTCAGTTATATCGATTGCTCTTTTCAATACCATTTTCATTTCCTTCAAAAAATGCTTTGTACCTTTCTTCATTTCTTTGTCTTTCTTGTAGACCCCGCCTGTCATCTCTTCTAGAGTCTTGTCTCCAAAATCACAAATGGAGACGACCTCCGCGCCTGCCACACATTTGAGCATGACCTGCTTCAGGACATCTGAGAGAAACAGAGAGAAATAAAGTAAAGACTTGAGAACTATGTTAGCTCCTACAAAGAATGGGGTAGCACAAGCATATTAAACGTGTCTTCATGGAATTCAGTATGAAATTAATCAGAGTAAACTTGGTACTGCTTTCATAAAACGAATGCTCACAGAATTTGAGAGGAAAAAAGGGAAGGAGTACGATGAGAGTGTCATGTAAGAATTGCATTTTCCTTCATGAAGTCAATTTCAGAATAATTTTTTGAAGGTGCTGCCATATTGGATATCAAGTTAACATTTTGGATTAAGTTAATAGCCAATGTCACACAAGTCCAGGGCTCCATAGCACACAAATGATTTGGCATAGGACCTATAGAGTACAGTAATTAAAACACAATTTTTCAATGTGTCATTAAAACATAACCTGAAATTCATCAATCGTACGATCAATAGTCAAGCTTTAATTAGCCACAGGACTCACTTTGTTGTTTTAGTTTAAGCGTTCGCCTGTTTGTATCATTTCTAAGTGTAAGCTTCTTGTGTGTACCGATCTTGTCTTTCTCTTCTTCCTGATGACCAACCCACAATCAACAAGCTGATTATTCTGTCACTTTTAAATATTAATTCAATCTTTTTATTTAGATTTCAAGTGAATTAAAGAAAGGATTTCACAACAGAATTAAATTTTTACACACAAAACAATATTTATCAGATAATCAGCCAATCACTCAATGCTCTTTATCATTTTGACATTTCATAGTCTTTGATTTTGAACTCAAACTTTTAAGTCAAGTTGGGTCTCAACAGCCAACACACAACAATTTTCAAATTTATAATTAGACTAAAATCATGTGCTCAGGCTCAGCTCACATCGACAACAGATCAAATTAATACAATAGATTCCCTTCAAATCATAAGCTATTATTATGACTGCAGGAAGAAGTATATATATGCCATGAAAGATTTTAAACATTCTGACTCTGTCTAGGCCTATGTAGATCTATAATCTAAGTATCTTCCACAATCGAGCATGCATTGGACATTGGTAAAAATGAATGAATGAATATCCATACGCACACACATGCATACACCACACTTCATTGCAATCTGCACACTACACGGTTCGTGAGTGATCCATCTGGTACAACTTTTCCACCGATAAATGTTTCGTTTTTCTCATCAGTCATTTCAATAACGTTATAGACAACTCGTCCAGCTTACCGTTGACCATATCGCCAACCATTTTATACTTGTTGACGACGACATCTGAAGCTACGGTAGGCTCTTCTTCTGAATCTGAGTCAGGCATTTTGAAGAATTTTCTTGTCTTCCCACACAAAATATAACACACGGTGCGATTCTGTGTTGAAATGTATAGGCCGTCCAAATTGTAGTGCAAAATTACAGTGGCGTTGCAAAATGCGTTGAAATGTCTCCACACGTGTTCAAGCAATACAATAGGACAAGCGCGGGGTTTTAAAAGGATTGCGCGCGAACGTCAATAAGTCCCATAGATAAATCCGTAATCATATTCGCCATCACTTCATGAAATTAAAACTTCCTTGAATAAACATTACACATGTAGATAAAAGATTGGCGATCATGCATCTTTATGTTTAAACAACAACTTTCAAATCTGAAAGCTCTAAATGAGCTATTTTATTTTATTAATCACTTTTCTATAAGTAGAGGGGTCTAGAACCTAGTCCAAATCATTTTAATTACATATTTGATAATTGTAGAGAAAGACTGGATACATCAACGTTATGCAATACTATGCAAAACGCATAGGGACTTTGTATAAATATGCGCTACAAGAAACTATCATCATCAGAACATAAATATAAAAAAAAACTATCATCATCAGAATCATCACTAGGGTCTAGTAGTAGCTTAAATATTAGTAGTAGAAATATGGTAATAGGTAATAGTAGCAGGGGCGTCGCGCGCCTTTTTCAGTGTGGGGGGGGGGTGTATATAAAGGCCACCGATTACCGACAAAACTAGCCACCAATTACCGACAAAATTTAATGTCCCAATGTCTACAAATTTAACCCTATAAACCCGGAGCCGAAAGCTAAATTGTTTTTCATATGAACTATCTCTACTTCCTATAATCTATTATACTTGCGGATGCGCAAATGGTCCTTTTCCTAGACGACATAAAGATACGAATTATTTCGTCAACTTAGTCAGCATCCTTTGGTCAGCACTCATAGCCAGTAGCGTACGCAGGGTTTTTTCAAGGGGGAGGTTAAAATTTGAAAATCGTGACGAAAATTTCGCAACGACTCAGCCAGCCGCTGAATAAAGGGGGGGGGGGGGGAGGATAAGAGCACTTTTTTTGGGGGGGATCCAGTTTTTGACCAAAAATTTCGCAACGACTCAGCCGGCCGCTGAATGATGGGGAAACTTGATTGGAAAATTATGACGACCGATTTTCGTTCAGTGGGGGGGGGGGGCAGTTTTTTTTTTTTTTTTTTCTTCTTCTTTTTTCTTTATTTGACAAAAAAAATTGAGGGGGGTTATCCTCCGATACCCAAACATTAAAAACAAAATTGAGGGGGGGGGGGGGTTAACCCCAAAACGATTCATTTACCGTTCACGACTCTTAACCATAATTGTCTGAAGTAAGTTTTTTTCCCTCCCGCGCAAAGCGCGAAAGCTTTGACGTTTTATCATAGAAAGAAGGCCATTTGTTGTACCGTTCTCGACTCTAATTGTCTGAATTCAGTTCCCCCCCCCCCCCCCCCACCCCCGCCCGCGCAAAGCGCTGAACCTTTGACGTTTCATTACATTATGAGGAAAGCAGACGATTCGTGATTGACTCTTGGCTTGTCTGGATGAAGTTTCCCCCTCCCGCGCAAAGCGCGGAAGCTTTGGCGTTTCATTAAAGGTACTATGTCCCTTTTGCAGCCAACCTCAAATTCTGTAGAACTTTGCAGGAATTATGAATATGTCATGTATGTCCTATCTGTGAAATTTAAATGTTAGCAGGTCCTAATATTCAAATTATGCAAGGAAACCTGTTTACTTGCTAGACTTCACTGCTAAGACACTATTGAGTGACTGACTGGCTTTTTTTCTTCTTTGATAATAACATACATAAAATGAGCTGTAAAGGGTACATGAGCATTTGTCTACACCAATAACCCACTTCTTGTGATGGCCAAAATTTAACTGATTGAATCTTTGCGCAGCATAAAACGTATGACCATTCAGTACAACGGTCTGAAACGGTCTGACAACTAACAGTCGTTATTTTCCCACTTGAAGACATTTTCAAGCCCCACATTTTTTAGGGAGAGTTTAAATTAGTATTATCTTTCAAATGCCGTTGGAATTCAACCTTTTCATTTTTTTGGCCTGCAAATGGGACATAGTACCTTTAAATTATTAGAGAAAGAAGACGACTCATAGTACCGTTCTCGACTCTTAATCCTTGTCTGAATGGAGTTTCCTCTTCCCGCGCGAAGCGCGGAAGCTTTGGCGTTTCATTAAATTATTAGTGGAAGAAGACGACTCGTAGTACCGTTCTCGACTCTTTAAAATCCTTGTCTGAATGAAGTTTCCCCCATCCCGCGCGAAACGCGGAAGCTTTGGCGTTTCATTAAAATATTAGAGAAAAAAGACTATTCGTTGTAACGTTCTTGACTCTTAATCCTTATTTGAATTTAGTTTACCCGAAAAATTTAAACCTCTGATTTCTTTAGCTGATATTATAGGAAAGTGAAACTTTATATTGAAATAACGTCAATTTCAGATACTGCAAGATGCGCAAATATATAAAGAAATCTCGCTAGGTTTGATGAAGAAATAACATTTCTGAGATATAAAGTATATTTTTGTCTTACTCGCTTTGCTCGCTCGCAAAATGTAGAAACGGGATAGTGTCAGGTAGCGAGGGCCATGACCATTCCCATATGATATTAGGGCACCTCGCTGCCCGAACATAACCGGGGAATATAACCTTAATTGTTGTATTTTATATCGAAATGACATTAATACCGTACTACAACAAAGTGTCCTTTATTTTCCTCGTTCGCTTCAATTCTCGCAAAGTTGATAAGGATGGTTCCGATGGCAACGAGGTAACTGAATATACAAGCTTACATTATCTAGTGTATATTGATGACTAAATTATATTTTTTCCATAATAAAAGTACTGAAAATTTTACTCGCTCGCAATATTTCAGATCCGGATAGTAAATTTCGGGGCAGAGGCCCTCACTGCCCTTATGCGAACATGTACCCTTTTTGATGAATTCGGATTCAGGGTGACGCGAAACTTTTCAACTCCTTAAAGATGCCGTGACTAAAAAAGATGAGATTGAAAAACGTTGATGTAGTAGACTAAAGACTGGTGTCCCCCCCCCCCCCCCCATGACTGAACCCACGCTACGCCACTGAGTAGCAGTAAGAGGTGCCCCCCCCCCCTCGTTCCACCTCGATCTGTGTTGATTCCCCCAATCCAAATCTGATATGTGCCACTTCTACTTTGACAAGTGCCAATTTTCCTTTGTAATAAGTGCATTTTGCATTCTAATAATTTCTGATAAGTGCTCCTTTTTACTTTGACAGGTGCCCCTTTTTCCATTTTAATAAAAAATGAGTGCACTTTTCCCTTTTGATACGTACCCATTTTCCTTTTCTAATACGCTCCCCCTTCCTATTCTTAAAAATGCCCCTTTTCACATATAATAAGTTCCCTTTCAAATTGGATAAGTTTCCCTTGTTATTTTTGACGTAATTGCCCTTCGATATGTGCCCTTTTTACCTATATCCCCACTGTCGCTTAACCCCCTTTTGCGGTCATCTTACCTGCTTAAAGAGCCATAATAGTTTGAAAGGATCGGAGCAGCTTCGTGTAGCAACAGGAAACTTTTTTTTAAACACCACAATGCAATGCAGTGGAGCCGGTACAGGGGCACAATTCCCCAAATTTCATAAGAGCAAAAGGCTGTGCCCCTTTTAGAAATATAATCGTGCTCGTTTTCAAAGCTACCAAATGTCCTTTTTCTATATATATAAGAAGTGTGCCCTTTTAACACTAATCGTTGCCTCTTAATTATTATGGCATATTATACTCAACTTCTAAAAGAGGCATCTTTCACACTGTCATCCTTTAGACCCCATGCACAGTGGCGTACGCAGGATTTTTTTCAAGGAGGGTGTTTAACAACTTGGAACGCTCAGGTGGGGGGGGGGGGAGCCTGGGGGGGGGGGGGGGGTAAGAGAATTTTTTTTTTTTTTTTGCCCCCGCAAATGTGAAAATCGCGCCGACCGATATTCCGTATCCGGGGGAGGGTCGGGGTGTAAGGAGTATTCATTTTTTCAACAAAAAATTGAGGGGGTTTAACCCCCAACCCCCCCCCCCCCCCCTCTGCGTACGCGCCTACCCATGCAGATGATGCCCTTCATAACAATGCCAAGGTAATCAGCTGCCCTTTGTTCGATAATATATAATTTAGACAATTTCGGAATTTTTGAATTTAGGCAACTGCATTTGTATTACCAAATGACATTCCTGTTAAAAAGACTGAGACGTAATTACCATACGTGCTATGAAAAAATGTTGTTATATCACCCCTCTTCTCCCCAGAAACAATATATTTCTCATAACCTCCCTGATAATTGAAGTTTGAAGCTTATTTGTTCCACATTTACATCAAAAAACAATTACAAATTAATTTTATTTTTTATATAACCGTATAAGCGTACATCACCAAAAAAAAAAAGATTTCAAATCAAGTATAATGTACGGGAAAATAGGTACGAAGTTTCGAAATAACTGTATATAGATATGACAGGCAAGGTAATACAACGTAAAACATGGGGAGGCAGGGGAGCCTTAATAAAATCAAAGCTTGTATGTGAATAGGCTCCCGTACTGAGTAACACAATATAGTAGGTCTGAATTAGTAAGGTATTATAGAAGGGCGAAAACGGAATACGTATAGTATGAGTTCCTAAGGGAGTACAAGGAGAATGCATTCGAGAGGAAGGAAAAAAAGTAATAATAATTATGTGCCCCTATTATAATTTAAAACGACTGAGAGCATTTTCTCTCAAATTTTCCCAAAACTGTCTCGCTACGCTCACTCGATCACATTCATAGTTTATCTCATTAAATTATTATTATAATTATTGTTATTATGATAATTATAATAATAATACTACTACATTTCCTAATAAAACTAGAGAATTTATAATTATTGACTGGCCTTGTCCACTAGCTCTCGCTGTGTTTTTTAAACATAGCCCCATCTACGTTGACGGAGAGATATTCAGGAAGCAAGAAACTCACTTTGCGTGTGTAGTGTTTTATTGTAACCCTTCCGCGATCTAGTTCCTTGTGCGGAATCCAGATAAGTGGCCAAAAACACTCCTTTTTCTGAAGGTTGTGGACCGGACTACTACTAGAATCATGGCTAACAGGTTACCGGCATGTGTTATTGATCCGGGGACAGGGTAAGTTAAAATCTTTTTCTATCATTATTCCGTAAAGCTTCATTTTTATCGCACTTGTTACTGGACATGAAAGGGCAACTCCCATCTTTATCATGTTCATTCGACACTAGTGCTGTAATATCCTCCGCAAAAGGAAGTGCTAAAGAGTAAAGACAGCTAAGTAAGAGAATTGATTGTGTCTTTGTGACTTTCAAAAGCACGGCCAATTTGACAAATCTTAATATGGATTTATATAGAACAGTGTGAAACCAGTTAAAAGAAAGGCAGGGTGATATTGGACCCCGGTCTTGGACATATTGTGGAACAACTGGAATAGGAAATCACTAGAATCATGATCATCACATTCACAGATACATGCTCAAGTTGAGTGCCTGTGCATTGCCATTGGTGAAACTGAAAGAATTAGTGGTTTCCTATTTCATAATCAAGTCATAATCTGGAGTTAAAGATTGCACGAAATTGCATTTTATAGTATTCAAGGGCTGTATTAGAAGTAGGTCATGAGTCGATCTGACAAAATTTGGTTAACATTTATGATTAATCATGTTATAAGGGGTCTTGGTCATAGTCTCTGACTCGGTCTCTGATCGAGCTAAATTGTGTTAGAAAGGGCGACACATCTAAGCATTTACACAACTCACAAGTGTACATATTTCATCTATAGAATATAAACAACTGTAATAATAACCTAGACTTTGGTTATGGTAGGGTGATTAAAGAGGGAAGTCACCCTAAGTTTTTTTTAATTTTTATAACAATCTGAAAAATGAGAGATTCAGATTAGGGAAAAATTGAGCAAAATTGAGTTGAAAACTTGAAATCATTAAATAAGACAGAATATTGTAACTTGTAATCCATGAATTCCAAAGTGGTAACTCTCTGACCTATCTGGCAAGGTCCTCTTCCATTTGCTTTGTACTGAAATGATAGTTTCATTTACATTATTTATAATTTTCTTAGTTGTTAATGATGGAATTTATTTATCTCGTAGAGGGTTGTTTTGTAAAGACATATTTACAATGATCACATCTAGGGTGCATGTATGATTGTCTCTACTATCTATTTACTCATTCTGCGAAGGATACACTCCGCAGTTCTCCAAACCTGGAGGAAACCAAGAAAAAGAAGAAGAAGATTGACAATTTTAGATAATTCAATAGTTGTTTTTTAATCCAGTTAAAACATTGTACCGGTATATCATTTCACATTAGAAGCGGCAGAAACTTCATTTATAAAGTGGATATACATGTATATCACCGTACTGGATCCTTGGTTAATTGTTCGAGTACTGCCGTGGCACTAATGTCCTTTGGCCAGACTTTAATCTGCTTTTGCCACTTTCCACCCAGATGATGTAAATGAGTACCTGGCAGAATGAAAGTCCATTGAATGCCAAAGTGCCTTGTCGGGGTAGCTCAATAAATCCGGGTTGATAATAGTACAGCGCTTAGAAACAGTAATAAGTGATATATTATTATTATGTGTATGTTTATGTGTTTTTTTCCCCTCCAGATACTGTAAGTTAGGCTTTGCAGGAAACACTGAGCCTCAGTACATCATTCCCTCAGGTGAGCAGATAATACTTGAATTAAATCCGTTGTAAACCCATTACGGTACCTATGAGATTGAGTATTAAGAACATTGGAATGAGAGAATACAGGAGTCAATAGGTTAAAATAATCCCTGAAGTACACCAAAGAAAAATATGTGATATCTAAAATTAGTCATTTTTTTCAGGAAAACATGTCACATGGTAAGCAATTTGCTCATACTGTTTCCAGACCTAATACTTCATACCCGCAGAAATAGATTATTTTTCCATTTATGAAGGGAACTTTTAAAAGATATAACAGAAGGATGTTAGTACATCATATATGATTTATTCCACACAAAAAAGAAATAAAGGAAAACTGGTGCAATATGATGATAACTATTTTAATGATATTAATTGATGCTTTTAAAACATGTACATTACAGCAGACCTCTCTTCCTTTGATTCATTGTAGCCTATGTATCCTCTATGTCCTCTGTATTCCTGTTCAGATATTTATATTTCTTTAAGGCTCTTTTTCTCTTGCTGAGAATAGTACAAGTTTCAGGGTGTGTTGTACATTTAAAAGTGATGTGGTAAAACAGTACATGATTTATTGTAATTTTTCTTTTCATGACCAGCCATTGCGATCAGAGAATCAGCTAAAGTTGGAGATCAAGCATCACGAAGATTAGGGAAGGGTGTGGAAGACTTGGATTTCTTCATTGGAGATGAAGCCATTGATAAACCAAACTATGCTTGCAAGGTATGTGTATTCATCATTCTACAGGCCTAATAAAAACCTGCTTTAAATCGGTTTCCCGATGTTTATTTATTTTTTACCCCGATTTTTTCTTGATTTGTTTTTTAACCCAATTTTTTTTCTTCCCCCCCCCCCTCCCCCTATTTTATCCTAATTTTCCTGATTCTTTCCTGATTTTCTCTATTCTTCCCTATTTTTCCCAATTATTTCCCAATTTTTATTACTCAATAAATCCTTTTTTTTTTACTCAAAGGGTGCTCACTTTCACCCCTGATTCAAACACATGTTGTATTACTTATTCACCTATTGAATGCTATGATGTCTTCCTGTAGTGTAAGGTACTACTGACTAGCATTAATCATTAAATGAACGTCTCAAATAGTATTTTGTCACACAGTAACAACAATCCTGCTACATTGATTGACCAGTTGAAAATACTTTTGAAGGAACACTATTTTGTTAGGGGAGATTGGCTGATCTGTGTTTAGTGGTTCAACTGATCTTTTAAATTACCACACTTGACTCAGGTGAAGTAAGTAGGTAACGGTAGGAACTAATTTGTTAAAGCTTCCGCGCCTTCATTAGGTTAACAAAGCTTAGCTACAGATAATTCAAAGCTCTTTTGAAGCACATACCTGTATATATAGACTTTGATAGATATGTGATATTAGCTTTGCAAAAACTTACTATTCTCTAATTCATTTCTGTAATATATATTTTCCTGCATGATTCTTTCACCTTGCACAACAGTATCCTATTCGTCATGGAATCGTTGAGGATTGGGACTTGATGGAGAGGTTTCTAGAACAAAGTATTTTCAAATATCTGAGAGCAGAGCCAGAAGACCATTACTTCTTGCTGGTAAGTTTCACAAAACCTTGATATGACCATTAGGTATTTTTTTGCGATGTTCCTACCATTATTTTATCAATAAGTCAAGAGATTTTTGCTTTTGAAAGAAATAAATGGAAAAAATAATCATGTCATATGGGCCACATTAAATGGAATCACCATCACAAATCATAACTTCTACTCTGATATCACTGATTGTTAATGAAATGTCCATGTTTGTATGTTTTAAGACAGAGATATTCATATCTAACTTTAATTAACAAATAATGAAAGACTGGGTATTAAATGAAAGGAAAAGTGATGTACAGGGTAG
>JAVYIG010016886.1:0-28958 GCA_035222895.1 Strongylocentrotus droebachiensis
GCACAATAAATATAAAGTAATATAAGGATTAAATCAATTTCAAATAATTGGATTATAAGTGTTGTTTTATTTAAAAAACAAAGCACAGAAAAAACATGACTGCATAATAAATTTTAAAGATACAGTACATGTATTTGGTGACTGATTTGCATGAATACAATTCAATAAAAGGAGTGAGAAAAAAAAATCAACTAATAACATTTTTGTGGTGTTCGGAGTTGAACTAGCTACAAGCTTAATATTGAAGGTATATTTTCCACCTTTTATTAGTTAATGTAATTTTACAACCATTCATATTCCTCCAAAACCTGTAGATTTCATTGATTATTATCCTGCACCCAATTCTCACAATACATCTGAAGTCAATGAACCTGTTACGTGCATCATAATTTGTGTTTGTATAATAAAGACATCATTTTATTATTTTTGTGTGTGCCTTGCCTTTATTTTTTTATGTATGTTTATAAGGTTCGTGTAAGCACTGCATCACTAATCAGCATGCCTGCAAAATGCCTAACATTTTTATGCTTTTGGTTCCAAAAATATGCTAAGAACACCATATTTTTCAACGTTATTTCATAAATATTTCTTGTAATTATTTTACTATTCAGAAAAATATCTTACATAATATATCTGAGGTTATATTTCATATAAATTTCAGAGTCCTTTTTTTGGTTGCATTATTGGAGTGTTCCAAAACTGGGCAAAAATATAAAAAAAGGGGAAACGCTCTCGGCGGTGTCACCTGCATTACACAATTTAATATGATTAAAAATGAAGTTAGGACATTATTTATAGGCACGGTGGCCCGTTAGCAGGCCCCCCAAAATGAAATCCTCTGAATACAATCGGCATTTCGAAGTGAATATTGACTTATATTAGAATCACCAGAGGAATTATTTACTCCAATTTTACCAGATTGATATCTTTAATGAAATATGAACAAGAACCAAAAATTGATTTATTAATTCTCATATTAAGTTGTGAAAACGTAATTCAAGTCTACTGACCTAAAATATCCTTGACTTTGTGACCTGGAATTTGTGTCATATGATTTGTGATACTTGATAACCCTTGAGTACAAGATTCATGGAATTTGAACAAACACTTTTGGAATCATGATAACATTACAAAATTTTGATATTGATGCCGCAACAAAGTTTAAGTTTGCAGACCTGAAATTACATTTGACCTTGAACTTGTCAACTAAAAGACTAATCACATGATTGGTGATACTTGATAACCCTTATGTTCAAGTTTCATGGAATAGGAATGTATACCGTGACAAAATTATGATATAAATTCAAAATCTTAACCTTTGGTCAAGTTTTGATGTTGATGCCACAACATACTGGAGTCAAAGTTTGTTTACCTGAAATGACCTTTGACTTTGCAACCTTAAATTCTACTCACATGATTGGGGATACTTTACAACCCCTATGTTCAAGTTTCATGGAAGAAGAATATACACTTTCAAAATTATGTTAAAAATTCAAAAACCTAACCCCGGGTTACGTTTTTGATCACCATGCCACAACAGTCTAAAGCGACAAAATTATTGTTTAAATCTGAAATGACCTTTCACCTTGACTTTGTGACCTGAAATTGTACTCACATCATAAAGGATACTAGATACCTCTTTAATCAACGTTTCAGTGAATAAGATCTTACACTTTAAAAATTATATTAACAATTCAAAAACTTAACCTGTTGACTCCGCTGCCGTCATCGAAAAAGCGGCGCCTATGTCTCAAGTATCAAGGCTGGATGAAGTTAGTGCAAGTTTAAGTGATGGAGATAGGTGGAGTTATTATTTCTTAGGCTCAATAGAGGGGGTGCTAGGCTGTAAAGAGGGGGTGCTAGGCTGGATGAAGTTAGTGCAAGTTTAAATGATGGAGATAGATGGAGTTAATATTTCTTAGGCTCAATGGAAGGGGTGCTAGGCTGAATGAAGTTAATAGCGCAAGTTTAAATGATGGAGATAGATGGATTTAATATTTATTAGGCTCAATGGAGGGGGTGCTAGGCTGTGAAGAGGGGTGCTAGGCTGGATGAAGTTAGTGCAAGTTTAAATGATGGAGATGGATGGAGTTAATATTTCTTAGGCTCAATGGAGGGGGTGCTAGGCTGTAAAGAGGGAGTGCTAGGCTGGATGAAGTTAGTGCAAGTTTAAATGATGGAGATAGATGGAGTGAATATTTCTTAGGCTCAATGGAGGGGGTGCTAGGCTGGATGAAGTTAGTGCAAGTTTAAAAATGATGTAGATAGATGGAGTTAATATTTATTAGGCTCAATGGAGGGGGTGCTAGGCTGTAAAGAGGGGGTGCTAGGCTGGATGAAGTTAGTGCAAGTTTAAATGATGGAGATGGATGGAGTTAATATTTCTTAGGCTCTATGGAGGGGGCGCTAGGCTGTAAAGAGGGGGTGCTAGGCTGGATGAAGTTAGTGCAAGTTTAAATGATGGAGATAGATAGAGTGAATATTTCTTAGGCTCAATGGAGGGGGTGCTAGGCTGTGAAGAGGGGGTGCTAGGCTGGATGAAGTTAATGCAAGTTTAAAAATGATGGAGATAGATGGAGTTAATATTTATTAGGCTCAATGGAGGGGGTGCTAGGCTGGATGAAGTTAGTGCAAGTTTAAATGATGGAGATGGATGGAGTTAATATTTCTTAGGCTCAATGGAGGGGGTGCTAGGCTGTAAAGAGGGGGTGCTAGGCTGGATGAAGTTAGTGCAAGTTTAAATGATGGAGATAGATAGAGTGAATATTTCTTAGGCTCAATGGAGGGGGTGCTAGGCTGGATGAAGTTAGTGCAAGTTTTAGTGATGGAGATAGATGGAGTTAATATTTCTTAGGCTCAATGGAGGGGGTGCTAGGCTGTGAAGAGGGGGTGCTAGGCTGGATGAAGTTAGTGCAAGTTTAAATGATGGAGATAGATGGAGTTAATATTTCGTAGGCTCAATGGAGGGGTGCTAGGCTGTAAAGAGGGGTTGCTAGGCTGGATGAAGTTAGTGCAAGTTTAAATGATGGAGATAGATGGAGTGAATATTTCTTAGGCTCAATGGAGGGGGTGCTAGGCTGTGAAGAGGGGGTGCTAGGCTGGATGAAGTTAGTGCAAGTTTAAGTGATGGAGATAGATGGAGTTAATATTTCTTAGGCTCAATGGAGGGGGTGCTAGGCTGTGAAGAGGGGGTGCTAGGCTGGATGAAGTTAGTGCAAGTTTAAATGATGGAGATAGATGGAGTTAATATTTATTAGGCTCAATGGAGGGGGTGCTAGGCTGTAAAGAGGGGGTGCTAGGCTGGATGAAGTTAGTGCAAGTTTAAATGATGGAGATGGATGGAGTTAATATTTCTTAGGCTCAATGGAGGGGGTGCTAGGCTGTAAAGAGGGGGTGCTAGGCTGGATGAAGTTAGTGCAAGTTTTAGTGATGGAGATAGATGGAGTTAATATTTCTTAGGCTCAATGGAGGGGGTGCTAGGCTGTGAAGAGGGGGTGCTAGGCTGGATGAAGTTAGTGCAAGTTTAAATGATGGAGATAGATGGAGTTAATATTTATTAGGCTCAATGGAGGGGGTGCTAGTCTATAAGAGGGGTGCTAGGCTGGATGAAGTTAGTGCAAGTTTAAATGATGGAGATGGATGGAGTTAATATTTCTTAGGCTCAATGGAGGGGGTGCTAGGCTGTAAAGAGGGAGTGCTAGGCTGGATGAAGTTAGTGCAAGTTTAAATGATGGAGATAGATGGAGTGAATATTTCTTAGGCTCAATGGAGGGGGTGCTAGGCTGTGAAGAGGGGGTGCTAGGCTGGATGAAGTTAGTGCAAGTTTTAGTGATGGAGATAGATGGAGTTAATATTTCTTAGGCTCAATGGAGGGGGTACTAGGCTGTGAAGAGGGGGTGCTAGGCTGGATGAAGTTAGTGCAAGTTTAAATGATGGAGATAGATGGAGTTAATATTTCTATTTCTCAATTAATGGAGGGGGTGCTAGGCAAGTTTAAATGAAATTTAAGCTAGCTATGGAGTTAATTATATATGAGCGAGAACAGTGACTGAAGTTCTTCAAAATGAAACATGGTTGGTTGGTAGGTAGGTAGGTGGTAAGGTAGGTAGGTAGGTAGGTAGGTATAGGTAGACTTTAGGTGAGGTGTAGATACGGCCGATACTACATGTAGAGTAGGCGTGGCGAGTTCGTGGCGAGTTCGTGACGTCATTAGTCATGTTTATTCATGAGACCGCTAGCGAAGTGTTACTTCGCACCTTCGTACGCTACCTATACGACACGAAGCGAAGCGAAGGAAAGGGAAAATCCACGTTCAAAATGTCTAAACAAAAGGCTCCCGAAGTTAATTTAGCAAACCTTTACCACGAATTGAACAAGTTTGCTCAAAATGCTGATTACAGTAACCCCAGGGCACTGAATGTAGCCAACAAGAGTAAGTATTAGGCGCTTTCTACTAATTCTACTAGCCTACCGGCTGTCTCCACTCCAGCAAAGGAAAGCACAGAGACTGAGAGAGCTCGAGAGTCAGTGCTATTAAAATGCGTATTGACATCTAGCGCTGTATACGTGCTGAATGAGAGGCATCAACTTTGTACACACGTGTGCAAAACAAATGGAGAAAATAAAAATTATTGTTCAAATACTTAGGCCTACCTTTGAATGCGATGCTCCAACAAAATCATACTATTACCGTAAATGACCGTAATAATTGGCTATAGCCTATAGGCCTACATGTATCGTCATCCGAGTCACTGGGGACAAACTTGAGACGTACCTTATTTTCCAGCAATCTTTCTAGATCTAAAGGATTCACGGTTGGGAGGTTGTCAAAAGAAATCTATTGTACACGATGCGAAAAGTTGCGTAGTTCACATAGAACATTCCTACATGGGGGATTTCTTTCCACCACACAAATTTGAATTGATGCGAAAAATACTGGCTAGGACACTATTTCAAACGACATAAAATAATGTATTCTTAGCCTCTTTTCTATCATTCAATATGATAAATAGATCTAATATGACTCAAAACACTATTGTAGAATTATGAGTGTGTGAGGTATTGTGAATGGATATTTGAAAGCGTGTTCACTCGTCACACAACATAACTCTTGTTTTTATTTAGCTACGAGGAAACAAGGTTGCACTGACATTAAAATACATGAAACAAAAGTATTCCCATTTCGTTATGTTTATTGGGTACTGATGAGGCTGGCCGTACACTTGCAAAGTGTAGCCAAGCACAAGCGATGACTCGGAATGAGAATTGAAGATATTGCACGTAGTTACATAGAATAGTAATGAATGAGAATGGACATGAATAAATGCGATGTACATAATGAATGAATGGCGCTTACGACATATATGAAATGACGTCGAAAGTCCAATGAAGATGAAGAGAGTTGAGAAACGAAGGAAGGGGCTCACGCGATGAAATGTGCGGAGGCTTGAAGAGGCGGAGATGTAGCTTCGTATTCGTGGCTGAAGAGCCGTGAAGAATCTCGACGCAGACGCTCGTGATGAAAATGATGAAGCTCTCAGCCGAGAATAGAAGAGAAGAAAAGTGGCGCTCGAAATATCAGAACAGTGGGTCGTTCGCTGGCGGAGGCCAAGAGTAGAAAGGTAGACATGCAAAGCTGGTAGTTAAGAAGAGCAGTGAGTCGCTCGATGAATGACCAGGACTTTGATGAAGATGTGTTTAGATGAGCTGCGGTAAAATGTCTGAGCTCGAGAGTGGAAAGAGCTACCGGAACGAAGAAACTAGCAGCTCCCAGCGGAGAGTCAGGCGCCATGTCGGCGCTGACTATAACGTTCCACTGGGAGACTGCAGCCCGATGAACACGGCAGAAAAAGAGTTGACGTGCCGTAGAATAGACGACAGGCACAGGAGAATAAAGCCTGGAGAGGAAATTGCAGAGACGTCTTGACTCGACCAAGGTGGAAGCGGGAGTGAAGTAAAACCTCGTGGCGTTGAAAATACGCGGGGTGAACATTGCGGAACCACGATGCGCGATTGGAAGGAAAAACACACGTGGTCCGAATAATGAATATAAATAAGTAGCGTGATGGAAAAATACTGGAGACATGAATGTACGGTATAAGTAGGGCGAATGTAAGAGCCGCTACACTATAAAACTGTCTATATATTCCTTGTGGTGTAAGTCCCCCTTACGTGTTAAGATCATCAAATTTCTCATAGAGGGGGACTCGGATCACGAGTAGTATATTAGTCGTGGTGTAAGTCCCCTCCTATGGGAAATCTGATGATCTTAAGACGTAAGGGGGACTTACACCATGAGGAATATATAGACAGTTTTATAGTGTGCTTTAGTCAGATTCTTTTGATTTATTGATAAACTTTAACATCGAATATTAATTTAACATCTCTAGGTAACTGTCTGAAAGTGGCAGTGTGGTCTTGAAGAGGAGGGAAATGAGGGGTAGATAATATCAACGGGTTAATTGCCGTATTGTATGATTTCGGAGGGGGGACTCGGATCACGAGTAGTATATTAGTCGTGGTGTAAGTCCCCTTCTATGGGAAATCTGATGATCTTAACACGTAAGGGGAACTTACACCACGAGGAATATATAGACAGTTTTATAGTGTTTTTTAGTCAGATTCTTTTCATTTTTTGATAAACTTTAATAGCAATTATTAATTTAACATCTCTAGGTAACTGTCTGAAAGTGGCAGTGTGGTCTTGAAGAGGAGGGAAATGAGGGGTAGATAATATCAACGGGTTAATTGCCGTATCGTATTAATTTCGGAGGGGGGACTCGCACCACGAGGAATATATAGAGAGTTCAATAGTGTTTTACTTCAATCTTAATAGGCCTACTAGATAAATTGGCTCGACTAAATAAGGCAATAATATCATTTAATAAAATTATAATGAAAGTTATATTTCGTCTTCAATAACCGTTAAAGGCATGATGAAATCAATCAATATAATATTTATTCATTCAGCCTAATTAATGCTTGACTAAATAAGTGTGAATTATAGTTTGCTTTATTTAGTGAAGGACTTCTAATAGGTCTACTAGATAAATTGGCTTGACTAAATAAAGCAATAATATAATTTAAAAAAATTATAATGAAAGTAATATTTCGTCTTCAATAACCGTTAAAGGCATGATGAAATCAATTAATATAATATTTATTCATTCAGCCTAATTAATGCTTGACTAAATAAATGTGAATTATAGTTGGCTTTATTTAGTGAAAGACTTCTAATAGGTTTACTAGATAAATTGGCTTGACTAAATAAAGCAATAATATAATTTTTAATAATTATAATGAAAGTAATATTTCGTCTTCAATATCATACAGCCTAATCAGTGCTTGACTAAATAAATGTGAATTATAGTTTGCTTTATTCAGTGAAGGACTTCTAATAGGCCTACTAGATAAATTGGCTTGACTAAATAAAGCAATAATAATCATTACAAAAAATGATAATGAAAGTAATATTTCATCTTCAAAGCTACCATTAAATGCGCGCTTTGGTGGAAACAAATTTGGAAGGTAGGACATGTTTCTCAGAGTAAAAAGTGTCTGTGGATCCGAGTCCCTGGGGACTTGGATCACGATAATGCCTAATAATTCAGTTCTGTAAAATAATTTCCAGCTGATTTACGGCTCAAATTCAAAATCATGTAGAAAAACTGAAGAAACCGCTGCTGATTTTCCTCTGCTCTGTCGGGTCTCGCCACGCATTACAACAAAATTTGTGTACATGATTTTACATGGAGCTTCAGCGCATGCGGGGCGACAAAATGCACACAATAAATACAAAGTGGCTGATCGGGAAGTATAACATTTATTTGCAGTCTTCAACGATTAGTGTGAATTCTGTTTAATTTTGTGAGAATTTAGTTTATAACATCAATGGAACTTAGAGCCAAAGGTTTCTTATAATTTTGTTTTTTGTTCTGTTCATTCAGTTTTGAAAGCTAACCGAGGAGATGAGACTGCTTTCAAGTGCAAGATCGTTTGTCTGATTCATCAGTCTCAGTTCCAGATTGCTGTCAAAGAGATTGTTAACAACCCCAATTTAGCCAGGTGAGAATCCTTTTTATGAGAACCAGCCTTGCTTGTCAATATTTTTTACTTTGATTAGTATCATTTGTATCATCTTCATCAATATCACCAAATGATAGATAATCTTCACTATTACTATCACCGAACAACTAAATATAATATTCAGTGTCATATAATCATCAACAGATATTATCTTCACAGTCATACAATTTAGTCATTATATTCGTCATGAAATTCATTTTTATAACTACATCAAGTCTGTATATTTTGAATATATTCATTTAAAACAGTGTTACATAGTGCAAGGTTCAACACTTAATCAGGTGCCTTGGTACTTGGTTGGGTAATCCCTTTGGCAGCTCACTCAGGAAGCTATACTGGGATGGTAGGTGAGCACCTACCATCCCAGTATAGCAGTGAACGGAAATACGCGCCGCTGATTGGCTGATCGCGCGACCCTCGCTTGTCTGCTAGCTGCGAGGCATGGGCGATTCGCTACACTGTGCGCGGTGTATTGGCCTGGTGCACTACACTCGACAGGCGAGCAGCCTGGCCCGGCCTGGCCTAGCCACGCCGAACACAGACCGAACACCAAGCAAAAAATGGCGACCAAAGACACATTCAGTGTATGTGGTTTCAACGATGTCGCTCTCTACACACTTACATGTACGTCGCTCACATACAATTTGCACGTAGCTTTACACACACTTCAACCTACACATACATATCCTATACAAAAACTTCTGACGAAATCATCAAAAAATATGACTTACCAAAACAAAGAACCACCATACAATTTTGCTGAAAGTACCTAGAAATATCGATGACACCGATGGCGAAAAAAATTGTTCAAAAATCGAAGTCGGGATGGAAATATAACGAGTTTGATATCAGCGTAATCGAGAAGTCGCAGGCAGAAATAATCGCACTCATAGGTTTAACATTGTGGGAAAATATGCAAATGAAATGAGTAAACACCCAATCAACTACGAGCATCTTGACGCTAGCACTTTTGTGAATGAAAACTGACGTCAGTCGGGCTTGAGCAAACAGAAGAGCGCATTGCGCATGCGCGAGTTTTGTGTGTAATTCTTCTTCGTCGTGAGGCGAGTAACTACAAGGAGTGTCATGAATTGCTGGAATGGTGTGTGGACAAAGCACTTGTCAATTTACAGTAAAATATGCTAAGTCCAGTGCAAGTAAAAACCAAGCTAGTAATAGGTATCACAGCTAAAGTTTGAAAGTATCTACATTTCATTTCCCCTGCCAATTTCATTTTAGAGCACATGGAAAGAGGAGTTTTGATACCTCATTTGTCAAATTTGAATAAGTACTTTTGAAAATACGGCCACTTACATAAGAGACGAAATGGTCAAATTTTGCGTAATTAGGCTATAACTGACAATTAGCCATTTTCAAGGTGACATAATTTTGTAATTTATTGATGAATCACCTTTCTTTTCAAGAAATCTGTTCTCTGTATGGATTTCTACATGCCTATTTTTTTTCAGGTTCTTTAGACAAATATTTTTTTGTGTGGAATTTTTCAAATAATTATATGAAGCCCATTTTGATGTGTGTGACAAAATGGCTATTTTTGCCTCGCCGGAACAAGTTTTCATGGGTTTTGAAATATGGCTAGATTTAAGAGTGTCTATCAAGAGGGGCTGAATTTCAGCATATCTGGGGTATATATATAGCTTAATTATTTCGGTAAGTTTGGACCATTAAATCCATTTAAATTAATTTTAAATGGCATTTGAAAATGGCTCTAAACTCTTAAAACTTCATATTTTAAAGCACCCTTATGAATTTTGGCACACCAATACAAAGTATGGCAGTGGCGGATCCAGGGGTGGGGGGGGGGGGCACAGGGGGCACGTGCCCCCCCCCCCCCCCCCCCGGCCAAAAAAAATATGTTAAAATCGGCCCTAAATTCTCCCAAAATGTACTGAAAACATGGACGTGCCCCCCCCCCCCCAAAAAAAAAATAAATAAATAAAAAATATGGCAATGGCTGACCTAAAAAAGGTGACCTTACCCCCCCCCCCCCCAACGAAGCAAATTTAAAAATTTAAAATTTCTTGACCCCCCCCCCCCCCCCCCCCCAAAAAAAAAGTGCCCTCTTACCTCCCCCCCCCCCCTCCCGGTTATTCAGCGGTTGGCTGAGTCGTTACGTTTTTTTTTAGACCAAAAAAAAAAAAAAAAATGTCCTCGTCCCCCGACCCCCCCCCCCCCCCACCGCCCTCCCTCCCCCCTAGGCCTACCTAACTTATTTACTATATAAAGAAAAATAATAACAAATCCCTTTTAATTGAAATTCATAAATTGAATCCACGATCTTGTATTTAAAAACTCTGGGAAAACAATAAATGCCCTTTAAATCCTTGGCGTGGGTTCACAATCACAACATGAGAATAGAGACAGTATATGGGCGGTGCACTGCCGCCGAGCTATCACCGTGTGTGTGTGTGTGTCATTGGGTTTTCATACAGACGTGCATCAATCCGATATGATTACTGAAAAGACACTGCCTGAATTTAATTGGAATTTTATAATTATTTTCCAAAGATCAGAAAAGCTGTCATTACAGCTATTTGATTTAGATTGAAACACACAAAATATTTTTTTTCTGACGAAATTTGATAAAATTTTCACTCTATAAATTGACAAAGATTACACAAGTTTGTTCATGAATTTCTTAAAAAGTCACTTTGAAATTCAAAGTTCACTCGCATGACGTGCGAGAAAAATTACGAGTGGAAAAACACAAACATGTATTATTGGTCTTGTGATCGCTTTAAAATCTGTTTAGGTTACGTTAGCATAATAATTCCGTCGAAATATATAGGTATTTACTAATTTGTTCACCAAATGCTGCAAATCCTGCCTCAGTTTCGATATTTAAAGCCTCAGATTCATGCTCCGTTTCGGATCTTGATGGGACGGCAAGTGGCGGGTGCGGTGAGGCGACTCGTGGCGCCACGCCGGCCCGTCGGTTCGCCGTGCGAAGCTGGGGGCCTGCTCGCTGTATTCACTCCCGCTCAGTGCGTATTACTCAGGGTACAAGCTGTACTCATCGGATTCGCGCTCTAGCGCCATTTCGCGGTCATTCTTAATATTTACATGATCGTATTCTCCAGTAAATTCTCTTTCTTCTCGTATCAAAATTGAATTAAAAGTATGTTTTTCTGATATAGAAAAATTGTTTCAAACTTTTCACTCTGATTTTTCGCGATCTTTTTGAAACATACCCCCATCAGTTTTCATATGAAAATAAAGCTCAAGATGTGCTCTTCCCAACCAGTGGATTTTTAAAACTCAAAGACAAATGGCGTTCAAGCGAATTGAGCTAAAACTAGGGATACAAATCGGCCGTCAAAAAAAATGGCGACAAACGAAGTGAGACGGTACAAATTAGAGGGTAAATTTCAAGCAACTGTGTCGTAAGTAATTGATGGATTTTGATGAAAATGACATGACATGAAAGACAGAATCCTGAGCTTTCGAGAGACATATAATTTTATAATATTTATTTTTTCCATGATATGGAAATCTTCCTTCACAAAGAGAGAATTTGCGTGGTTGAGCTCTGTGTGTCCCCACTCAACGCAGCTCTTCTGTGATACCTACTAGTAAGCTTATACAATGTGAGAACCAACAGGGGGCTGCATCATTCTGATGGAGGGTAGAGCAGCCTCCTTGAAGTTGGTTATTCCTGTTGCATTGACTGCTGAGCCTGGCAGATGGTTCCAGATCCTTATTGCTCTTGGGTAGTATGAGAATTTGAAGGAGTCGATAGTTGCAACAGGAATTACATACTTCAGGTTGTGGTCGTGTCTGTCGCAGGGATGACAATAGTTGATGCAGGTATGGAGACAAGATGGTGATGGATCTTGTAGAGAAGCTTGCTCTAGCATTTTTGTGACCGTGATGCTGTGTGGGTCCCAAGCCTCCGAGGCATACTCCAATTGGGGGTGCACTAAGGTTGTGTGCCCAGTGCAAATATAAAGAAAAAGAGGCATACATAATTATTCAAGGGATTCTTTGTAGTCTTTCCATAATCATGCATTGAGGATGATTTGCCATTTCATGTCATTGACTGCTGTCTTCTCTGTTCTATCCATTGTTTAATACAGCGGGTTGTCATTTGAGAAGGCATACTGTCAGTATCGACTAAACAAGATTTCAGAAGCACTGTCGACAATCAGGAATGTCTCAGATCCAAGCCCAAAGCTACAGGAGCTGCTAGGCCAAGTGGTAAGATGGTGGCTTTGACTAGCTGTGTAGTGAATGAGTAAAATTGATTTGGAGGGGGGGGGGTCTAAGTAATGGCTTGTTCATATATAAGGCACAGGAAACTGCCGCCAAAAAATGCCACAGTTTTTGTATATGTAACATGAATGGCAACTGCACACAATAAAGGACTTAGAAAAGGACTATAAAAACATAGAAAGCTAATTAAATCCCATATACATGTACATTTGTCAGAGATGGTTTTCTCTTAAACTTTCTCCTTTACTCAATGCTACTGGATATTGAAAATAGATTCCCGAAGAGGTCTGAAGGCTTGTTCAGATATTGTGCAGCAGACCACCGCAAAAAAGCCATATTTGTTTGTATGTACAACATAAATGACAACTGCGTGCAACAAAGGACTTGTGCAATTTCACCGAGTTCTTCGTTTTAAAACACAGAAGAGTTAAAGATAAACTTTAGTACTGGTAATGCGATTGCATTGTGAAAGAAAAGGTGAGGAAAGGATCAGAAACAGTTGATCATGTAGCATGTAAGTATTAGTGTGCACTGCAAGGTTCTGGAGTCATCAAAATCATAATAAATTTGACCGAGTCTTGGTAAAGTAACAAGCACTGTACACAGAAAGCTAGATATAGGACAACACACATGGTGTCGGGGCTAGTACTACCTTGATTTCCTTGTCTTTCTTGCTCAATACTCAGCCAGTATACATTTTCTTCCAAAATTGTTTGACACATGTCATTTATTTTTAATCTTGAACATTCAGTGTAAGTTTCGTTTGATTCTGTGAGAATTAATTTTCTTTTATTTTTACCAGAACTGGACTTTATCTTTAAGTTTACAGGCATCACAAAACAAAATGTTTTTTTCATATTTTAAGAACAGAAAACATGAACAAAATAATGTTCATATAATGGATAGATATTTTATATGCATTTTAGTGTGATATCACCTTTTTAAAAGTCAGCCTTTAACCATTTTTTAGTGTTAGCTTGAAATCAGGATAGGATATCATGATGTATGCTCTCTCTCTCTCTCTCTCTCTCTCTCTCTCTCTCTCTATCTCTCTCTCTCTCTATCTATCTCTCTCTCTCTCTCTCTCTCTCCCTCTCTCTCTCCCTCTCTCTCTCTCCCTCCCTCCCTCTCTCTCTCTCGTTACAGCTGTACCGGCTTGAACAATACAGTGAATGTGTTGGTGTGTACAAGAACTTGATAAAAAATACATCGGTAAGTGTGAACATCACTTTTCTTTGTTACTAAGATTTGCTCATGCTATAAATATAGTTGGAACAAGCAAAAAGGAATAACTTGACTTTAAAAGCTTTATTATGAGTGCGTTTGACTGATCCTGTGTAAATTGGTGTGTTATGTACATGTAGATTGAAAAGTGGCATATACATCGTCACAGTATGAATGCTTCTGTTTTTATGTAAGAATGTTATATGGGGCTTGATTGAACTGAATTCAGTGTTTTGAAAAATCAGTTCATGTATAACAAATGCCTTAGCTGGGATGTATAGCGAAATAAATCATTAATATAGAAACTGTAACATATTTTGGGATGAAGGCATGATCATTCATGTATCCTCACAGCACAAAAGTTTGCATAATTATTAGTCCCTTATTTCGAGGACTATTATTTTGATATCAAATTAAAAGTCAATTTGGAATCTTCATACTGACTTTTTATTGTGAATTTTTTTAAATAATATTTTGTTTGTCGCCAGGATGATTATGAAGAAGAGAGACAGACCAATCTGTCTGCAGTCATTGCCGGCCTCAAACTCTGGGAGAATAAGGATGTGGTAAGCGTATAAAGCCATTCATTTCTTGTATCTTCAGATAAGGAATTTAAAAGAATAAATCCATTGAATAGTTCTAATAGAATCTGTTCACAAGTTTGAATAATTGTTGGGAGTCCTATTTATGGGTGAGGGTAACTTTACAGATAATGTTGAACCATTGTAAGACTTAATTCAGTAAGGCGTTGTTTTAATGATAAGTGTACGTTTTACCTGATGAGATACTAATGAATTGAATACTTCTATAGTTTTGTCTGTAAATACATAAATGGACATGCAGTCTATGGATATAATTCCTATGCTAAGGACTACGTAGGTAATGCACTAGTGATGCCATGCTATGCAATATGCTGAGCTGGGCCCCATTTCACAAAACTTGTCATCAGTGACAAATGACAGTTTTTGTCATAAGTTAGTGAAATTCTTGCTTCTGATTGGTTATCAGCAGATTTGTCAATGATTTTTGTCATTTTTCATTGAAAAAGGCTTTGTGAAACGAGTCCCTGGTTTGAAACCTAGGACGTCAGACTTCAGGCTTATTCACATATGCCACAATAAACCACTGCACTTGGTTATGTGTTCTAAATGAATTGCTATTGAAGGTGACAAAGGTAGATGTGCGCTATAGCTGTCCTATGGGTACGCACTAACCTACAGGGGGTATGTGTTATAAGTAACAAAAAAATGTCAATTGAAATATACGGCTATGTACTTTAAAAAACTCTGCTGTAAATTAACGTTTTATAACGTTTTACCACAGCACTTGTCAATGAGCCTTTAGTGACCACTCAATGCATGATTTCTTAATAACCTCACCTAATCCCTGCAAGTTATAAGAAGTATAGTGCTCTACACATTTTCATCCTCATGAATGACTAAAAAAGAATGTTATTATCTCAAAATTTAGGAGGATCCAGGGCTTGCAGATGACACCTGGGAGCTGAATTTTAATCGAGCTTGTCTGCTGATTGGTCAAGCAAACTACCCAGAAGCCCTTCAACGGTTAGTCAAGGCTGAGCAACTGTGCCGTGAGATGATGGAGGAGGATGTAAGTAGTTCCGAAAGGTCTAAATGAATCACCTTTTCCTCAAATTGGCACCACTTATTTTTTATTTCCACTCTTTCGTATGTACAGTATATAGTGTACACAATAAAAATATACTGTACATATTAAATGAACCACAGGGAGTAGAATTACATATACACAAATAAGAAATTGCTAATTTGTTCACAAAATATTGATTATATAAATTTCACACTGCATTGCCAATTTAGAGACTTTAATGATTATTTTCGATTAAATTACTCTTATAAATGGACGGCATAATGTACTGCAACAGAAATGGACTCAGTTTTTCCAGTGATTATGCCCTTTCTGCTCATATGCAATTTATAATTCAGACCACTGTGGATCAAAAGATAAAAAACTAAAAATTACTACAGCTAAAGGGCTAAAACATTGAAATAAACAAAGACAAAAATTAAGAGGCTTGGGAAGTTTTCTGTAGTTGACTGAAGGTTGATGACACCTGCTCTTGCAACGAATACTTTGAGGTCAATATCTTACACTTTCCAACCCTAAACCTAACCCGAAACCAACTGCCACCCAGTTTAACCTTGAAAAATACATGGTTAACTTTAAAATGGCTCTGATGGCAGATGATACTCCAGAATTCAGAGAGAGCTTGAATTTTTTTCCAACATGATGTACTTGCATAATGCTCTGTATATATATCTGCAGTTACCAGTATACAAATATTGACTGCTTTGAGGGGCACGGTTGAAAAACTATTGTCCAAGATGATCTCAAAACTACTCCACTGCGTAGTTTCGAGATCACCGAGAAGACATAGTTTTAACCGTAAAGCAAAAAATAAGCAGTCAATTTTGTTTCTCAAAAAAAAGAGATATTTTTACAAAATATGCCTGTCAAAATGTATTCATTTGTAGATTCTAGGGAAATTTGCCTGTTTAAGATCATTGCTGTTGTCTCACTAGGCATATCAATTGTTAACTTGTGACGATTGCGTCCTTAAATTGTGCGTGCAGGTAGAACTATGCCCGGTCAATTATGTTTGGCTATACCGCCCAGCAGTCAGCAAAAAACTTCATCCCTGCAGTTTCGAGGTCTAGAATCTTCATATCTGGTAAATAATGCATACTATTTGATCTTGTATTTTGATGTCACGTAGGATGATGTTGAAGCCGAACTGGGTGTGATCCATGTCCAGAGAGCCTATGTTCTACAGCTACAAGGCAAGAATGATGAAGCTCTCAAACTGTATAACCAGGTGGTCAAAGCAAGGTGAGAACTAACATGATAAACAACCCACATCTAAGGAGTGAATGAGTAAATAATTAACTTACCAACCCATCCATATCTCTATACATGCTGTTGAAATGAAATTTGTATACTACTATGATTTTGAATTTTAATCGTTGATGGTCAGTTGTTGCAAATTTAATCTTCTAATAAAAATTGTCATGAAAAAAAGTATTATGTCCATGGCCTGGAATTGGATTTTTGTTTTCAGTTGGCACCTAAGGAATGGCAGTATTGAATGCATAATCGCTTTCTCTGTGTGTCATCTGAATTGCATTATCCTCTGAAGTCTAAATGAGTTAAGTGATTTTTTTTTTTTTTACTGTTAAAAAAAATTCAAGTTTAAAAAGCTACTTTAAATTGAGAGAAAAATACGATAGTCAATCTTGTGTATATTCTATACTTCCTTTCACCTCAGTAATTCAGGTTTTATTATGCCTTTTCCTGAAAAGATAGTGCCAAATTTGTGAATTGTCTACTATATGTTTGTTTGTTATTAATATTTTCAGGCCTTCAGACATTGGACTGATGGCAGTAGCTTCTGCGAATATCATCTCGCTGAACAAGGTTAGTTGTGAGATTTTGAGTTGGATTTACTATTGGAAACTTTACCTTAGACTCTTACCATAAACTTTCATTCAGTAGACGCGATAGCTCAGTGGTAGAGTGCGGTGTAGTAAAAAATTTAAAAGGAGTATGTATAATTCAGTTGTTAATTCTATGTATAGACCTTTACAATTCTGTTGTAAGAATCTGCCATGTGGGGATTTTAGTCTTCCTTTGGGAGGTTGACCGGAAATCTTATTTTAATTTTTCTTAAACCACATTATCATTGGAATGTTGTATTCGCTGTGAATGTTTTTGTTTTCTTGATGTATATTGCCCTTAAAAAAGGTTCCTTCAAGGTGGAAAATTGCTAATTTTTGTGAGAACTAACAAAAAAAAACGAAAGAAATTGCCATTTTACTGTTTTCTAACACTTTTTTTAGCCTGTCTACATACTGTGGACAAAATACCTTCAAATTTCACCTCTAATAGCTGATTTCTCATCATGTTTTTCTCTTCCCATTATTCTTTCTTGATATCCTCAGGAACAAAATGTGTTTGATTCTAAGAAGAAGGTCAAAGCTACCACTGTTCCTGGTCTGGAAAACAAGCTGACCAAGGGTCAGAAGTCACTGGTGGTCTACAATAGATTCCTGCTTCTGCTCTACACCAATCAGGTGAGTTGAACCTTGACCCCTGAACAAAGTTTCAGGTGGAAATGGGTGAATGAGTGGAAATAGTGAGATATGATAACAACACTGAAAATATCTCTGGGGATTTGTGATTCGGCCTCACACTGACATGAAGTGTTGGAAGATGCCAATGATCTGGCATATCCGCTGGTGACCTATATACTCTGGCCTTGGTCATGAATTATGCCCGCCCCACCCCCCCCCCCCCCCACTCAGTGTTATTTAGGGTACGCGTATGCATGTTCCCTCCCCCTCCCTTTGAAAGCACCCCCTCTATCTCCAGTGTGTATAAGTCAAAACGGGCCAGACTTTGTTGCATGAAAAGTACCCCTTTACCAGAGATTTTGGGAACACGAATAAGGTCCCTCCGACCATGGAGTGGGGGGGGGGGGGGTATGAATGTAGGGTTATGGCTTCAGTTGCAGCTTGGTTTAAGCTGAAGTATAGTGTTGGGTACCTGGTTGAAGTTGAACGCGGAGTGATTGTTGCCTGATCATCATACGTTAAAATTACAACGAGATAATAAACCTTGTACCTCTTTTTCCACTGTTTAGTTTGCACAGTGCAGCAAGCTCCTGGCCACCCTGAAGCCACAGGACTATGGAGAAGAGATGCTGTGTCTGCTTCAGGCCAGCCTCCTGTGTCGACAGAAACAGATTCCCAAAGCTGTCCAGGCCATTCAGGTGAGAACACATACATACAATATACAGTCAAACCTGTCTATAGCGACCGCCCAAGGGAAACACAAAAGGTTGTCTTTGTAGACAGATTCCTTTACTACATGTTTCAATGAGACACCATTTTCAAGGGAAACAACAAATGTGGTCTTTGTAGACACGTGGTCACTAAAGCAGGTTTGACTGTATGTCGAAATATGAAAGAAGAAAATAGAACTAAGAAATAAGATGCAAATATTACTAAGTGGATGAAGATAATTAATGATTTACAGGAAATGCATTGATAATCTGCTTTCAAGTAAATAGAGATATTAATTTGGTCTTATTTAAACATGTGATGATTTGTTTGTTGTAAATAATTATGTATGATTTCATCTGTGATGTTGTATCTGAATAAAGATTTTATATAAAGAAAAAGATCCTATGTTGAAATACATTGCCTAAAAATGTTATAAAGATATTAGAATTTTAAAAAGTAAAGCATCTTGCTAAAATATTTGTATGGATATTGGTAAAGAAAAAAAACTTTCCAGATATGAAGTTGCTTTAAGCTTACGGTACAAAGATGATGAATTCAAACAGTGGTGAGTCTTGTATTGACAAGTTAGAATATTTATTACCCTTGTCGGTTTTCACTTTCACAATCAGTCTTGTACATTAACAAAATGATATGATTTTACTTTTCACAGGATTATGTCAATTCTCATGATGGCGTTGGCTTGCCTACTCAATTGACTGTTGCCCAGCTGTTTTTGCTCCAAGGTGAGAATGATTGATATTGCCTAATCTGAGTCTGGGTCATGTGATTGATGAAATTGGTACTGCGGTGAAACCTGTATATAAAGACCACTCAAGGGAAACATGAAGAGTGGTCTTTAAGTCCAGGTTTCTCAAGTACAGGTATCAATGAGAAAACATATTCAAGGGAAATGAAAAATGTGGTATTTACAGACAGGTTGTCCTTCTATACAGGTTGTCACTAAAGCAGGTTCGAAGGTATTTGGTTTGTCTGTCAAGCCTGAAGCCACAGTAGTCATCAATGCCATTTAATGGCAGTCTATACTGACTAGATCCTAAATATTTCTGAAATTTGAACTACATATTGTATTCTCGCAAGTCTAATATGAACGGTTCTTTAACTGCACAGGAAACATCGGCAAGGCCTGTGATGTGCTCCAATCTCTGGACCTCAGCAGTTACAAACCTGCCATTGTCTCGACATTGGTGGCGCTCTACATGGGCATGGAGGATGGGGAGTCCGCCATTCGTGTACTGGATGAAGCCGTCAACTGGTACAAGGAACATGGGGTAAGGTGCCATCATTGATAGGCAAAGAAGTCCCTCAGATAAGACTTTGCGTTGTAGGACTTGTTGCCCAAATACTCCAAGCATTTAGGTCAAATGATGCTTCAATCAATTAATCAGAATTAAATGATGTGTATGGTTTTTATGATGTTTTGGAACCACTAGTATTGAATTGTTTGCAATAATTAGGATTGACCTGAAAATTGCCTGTATGCTATCCAAGTTGTTTAACATCACTGGTTGCACTTTTTACTCATATTTTTGAATAAAGTGTTTTTCCAAAAAGGTCTTGTGCAAGAAGGTAATGTTCAAGATAAAAATGTGTGAGCTTGAAAGATCCTCATCACAATGCTCTCTCTCCATCTGTCTCTCTCTCTCTCTGTCTCTTTCTCTCTCTCATCCTCCCTCCCTCCCTCCCTCCCTATCTCTCTCTCTCTCTCTCTCTCTCTCTCTCTCTCTCTCTCTTTCTCTTTCTCTCAATCTCTATCCTACAGGGCTCTCAGAGTGAGTTGAACATTCTACTGCGTGAGAACACTGCATTCAAACTGAAGACTGGTCAGTCCGAGGCAGCCACTTCCATGCTGGAAGATCTAAGAAGGTTAGTTCTACTCACAAAAGATTTGTCGTATGTAGCAGCACTTTCATATGCAGTCTTTTAGGAAGCTACATTTATGTGCATGCATTTGTGTTGTAATGAACTTTGGTATTGTGGGGTTGCTTTGCATTGAACATTTAATTGATTGTTACCTTTGTGACCATTGATGTTTTTAACCATGTTGTTTCTTAATTAAATTACTACACCTTTATTTGAATGGAAGCATTAAACCTCCTGCAACAAACCTTGTCTTACCGTCTCCTCCTACTGTTGGACTTCTCTCTCTTTCTCTCTCTCTCTCTCACTCTGTGTGCACCTGCCTTTTGTTTAAAATTGCCAAATATGTATCTTCCCCACTTAAAAGTCATTATTTTATCTTGCATTGTAACTATTAACCCATCTTGTAATTGATTATGATTGTACCTAAGACCTAATCATTTCTTCTTTTTTAATATTCATAGGTCCAACCCAGGTGACATCAAGACCCTCGCTCAACTCATATCAGCCTACTCCAAGTTTGACCCCAAGAGGGCGCAAGAGTATCCTTTCTTATTTTCATACTCATTCTCACTTAGATAGTATTTTGTCACACTGAAAAATACATGAATTAACTTTCCTGAAGCAGGAAAGTGTATTAGTAATTTTTTTAACACCTGTTTATACTTGCTTGAACTTTGACTTTACAATTGTTTACAAGTGTGTTTACTGTGAATGCATATGAACAAATCTAAATAGTCAGGACTTTGTGTGAGAGTAATCTATGGTTGTTCGACCGATCAGGTCAAAATTAATAGCTAATTGAAATCTCTATTCTTTTAATTGACTTTGAGAACCTTTTTCATAAGTTACAACATTCTCCACTCCAAAGTATCAAGAGCACCTTCTCATTCATCTAATCAGATTCATTTTAGTTAAGTTTTTTAGCTGCATTTAAAACTCACCCCTGATGGTAACTATGCAATCAGTATTAACTACCATGGCAACATCACTCAACCGCCAGTGAAATCAAGGTTTCCATGAAAGTTACCATTAATGACAAAGTAATACCATCAATGATAAGTGATATGCAACAGGTCCCGGATTGTGATGATCCTTAACCCCTTCAACCTAACTCAAGACTGAGTAAAGAGTTGCCTTCTGTGGCCCAGCTCTCAGCTGATGTTGATGTAGATGTGTTGGAGAACACCCCTCTCACCCTCAGCACCAGGCAGCTGAGGAGAGGAGGCAAGGCCGATGCAGAGAAGACCGGTGCAGTAGCTTCAGTGGAAGAGATGAAGAAGAAGAGGAAACGAAAGAGAAAACGTGAGCACAGCCTCCGAATATCAATAGAATGTATAACCAGAAACTTTAACAAATTGCAAAATTTGATTAGAATGATGCTTTCACAGATCAGGATCACTTGCCAAAAGCATGCACTTTTTTTCTACACAAATTTTGCAGTGTCCATGGTTACAAAGTATTTAATGTGTAATTAGAGGCAGAGGCATTACTTACTGGTGCAGACCTAAATCATGTTTATTAAGGCACTATTAAACATTAAAATAACATGCTTTAACAGGTATTTAGTAATTGTCATCTTTAAAACTGTCCAATGTATATTTCCAACCTGATGACAGAAAGATTTATATTGTTTTCATTACAGGAGAAGAGTGTTGAGTATTAGAATATAATAGCCCTCCAAGTTGCTTATTTCCCTATGTTGATACTACAGTCAAACCTGCTTTAGTGACCACCTGTATAGAAAGACCACCTGTCTACAAAGACCAAATTTTTTGTTTCCCTTGAAAATAGTTTCTCATTGAAACATGTACTACAGAAACCTGTACATAAAGACCACCTGCCTATAAAGACCACTTTTCTTGTCTCCCTTTGGTGGTCTTTATAGACAGGTTTCACTGTACTTGCAAGCAGTAATTATTTGTCGTTCCTATATTCTACATTTCCAGCTCTGCTGCCGAAGAACTTTGACTCCTCTGTGGCCCCTGACCCAGAGCGATGGTTGCCCATGAGAGAGAGGTCACACTTCAAGGGGAAGAGACGACGAGACAAGAAGGGAGGAGGCGTAGGCAAGGGCACTCAGGGAGCTACGGCAGGCACCGGAGAAATGTAAGTCATAATATCAAGATAAGCATGAATGATTAACTGATTTAGACCCTTGTGATTACTGATTTTCTGTTCTGGAGGTTGGCAGCTCTGATCATGCATGATTATTTCAACTTTGAAGTTTCCTATTCAGCCCCGGAATGTTTTTGTGATCGCCTAGTGACATTAAATGCATCACTCATATATATGAATTGCTAAATGAGATTAGCTTTCTGCATTGTTTGATGGAATTCAATTGTGATGCAGGAAGTATAAGCAAAAAGTAGAAAAGAAAACATTAAATTCAACAAATATATTCAGACATTTAATATGAAAGAAATTTGATTTATTATTCAAGTCAAGATCATTAAGCTCAAATCGTTGAATGGGTCATGCGACTGCTATTTTTTTGAAAACTGTTCCACATACATTTTTCCTTGAAAATATTGCAAATTATTGAGTTGCAGCATTGTATGTGATTAAATGATTGATTCAAACTTAACTTTGTACATGTATATATGTAATAGTGCTGTTCAATTTGCAGGATAGTTAGGTGTTAGTGATTTAATATTTGAATGAGTTTTATAGACAAGTGTTTAATAATCCACTTTTTTGCTGATTGTGCCACAGGGATGCCAGCAAGCCCAGCAGTGTACCTAACTCGCCCCGCCCTGGATCCCAGACCAGTAGCAACACCGCCTCCCCCTCACCAGGCAACCCTGCCCCCAGACAGCAGAAACCCGCCTCAGCGGCCGCTAAGAAGGGCAAACCAAAGAAGAAGAGGGGAGGGAAATGGTAGACTCTCCAGGGGGGTGTTTCACAAAGCCTTTTTTCAATGACAAATGACAAATATCAGTGACAAATCTGCTGATAACCAATCAGAAGCAAGGATTTCAGTAGCTTATAACAAAAACTGTCATTTGTCACTGATGACAGGTTTTATGAAAAGGGTCCTAGATTGGATGTGGAGGGGTGCTTGACATGGAAGAATATGGGAGGGGTTAATAGAGGGAATGGTTTAAGGATGGAGGAGGGTTATGTTTCCGGGGTAAGGGACAGAGACAAATTTGATTTAGATTGTTTAAAAGTGCAGCAATGAAGATGAATAGGTGGATATCATAATGAATTGTTGATTTAAAATAAATTCTGTTCATAATCATGATATGGAATAAGAACTTGTTAGGCCTTTCAAACCCCTTAACTATTTTACATTTTGAAGTTTTCGTTGTTTCAGTGCTACTGGTAGCAAACCTTGCCTCATTCGATTTTTAAAACTTTTAATTTATTTTAGATTTTTAACAAATTTTATTCCTATATGATCAAATAACGGATTCACTGAAACCTTTTGTCAATCTTTGCAGGATATAAACCAACTTACCAAGCAACCATCAAATGAAAACAAATATGCTAAAGAGCAGTTTCTAATTTAGTTCTAACAGAGATTAAAATGTATATGTAAGAAAAAATTACTGCTAGAAATTCCTCTAAAACTTTATTATATAATTTGGATAAATTGTACCTATCTTGATACATTACATGACTAAACTCAGTAGACAATATTCTTCTTGTACGAAAAACTGCTGCTGTTATTATTTTTTCTTTCTCTCTCTCTCTCTCTCTCAGCTACTTTAACCAATAATTAATTGTGATATCTTAACAACACTATAAACTCATGATATATGTATATTATCACCATTTAGTTGTTAAGATTCACATCTCAAATAAAAGCGTTGTTAAAGGTTTGAATTGTGTCGAACATAAATCATGAAAGTTTTTCATTAAACGCAATATTCACTGTGTAGTTCTATTTGGACATTGATCATAGATGGAAGAATAGATAGGAATGATGAAGTACTTTTTTGATTGATTCATGAATAGAGTCATGACTGCTGTAGTGTGGAGCGCCAGGAGTTCTGTACAAGAACCCACAATTATGATCATTATTATTTAATATTATATGTCTTGTATGTAACCTACTCAAGTTCTCTTTCTCTTTCTCTCTCTCTCTCTCTCTCTCTCACTTTTTACTTTTATGTAAAGACTTTTATTAAAATTCTTATTTTACGAGACGAGCCATGTAATATCCATTAAGTTTTATCAAACATACAGCTCAATAAAACGTACCCACTTAACATCGAACTCCATCCCTATCATGAGTTAGGCTGTGATGGCTGTAAGACATTGAAAAAGATAGAGTATGTGCCATTATCAGATATAATTGGAAGTATATCACACATATATTTTAGCATTTAACATCGGACAAGCTCTGTGACAAACTTTATGATATTTGCCAGCGCAAGGATCAATGTTGACAGTATTTCAATAAAATATTGTCAATACAGTAAAGTCTGTTTGTTTGCCTACTTGTCTATGTTGAGCGTCATCACCATGACAACAGAATATGTTGATATGAGGAGTCTTGCATGAGGTGAATGAAATGTATATTGGTGATAATATGACGTGGATGAATGAAGAATATCTTGTTTGATAAGATGATGTATGGTCCTTGTGTTAGCTTGAATAATTGCCCTCATTTTTTTTTTAACTGGGCCATGTGGCTTTATGATTTCAATTCAATTCAATTCAAGGTTTGTTATAAACATGCGTCGCAGCCCAATGGCTGAATTGGTCATGTGTACAACTAAAAGACTCATTACTTTATCCTCTGGCCATATACACTACACTGTATTCTAGATTCTTCTGCAAAGCCTTTCCATTCAATCATTTATTACATGTGTTACATTTCCACATCCCCTGTTCAGTGTATGAAAATGCATCTCTTCACCATTCTTTAAACAAATATTTACAATTATACAGATCTCACTTCAATACATGGTAAATAGGAACTAGCTAGTAGTCCTCTCGGGAGGGAAAATGAACCAACACTCAAAATCAAAATTTCATCAAGCAAACAAAAAAGACAACTTGAACCTGACAACATTTTCTAATGAAGAATTAGCGCATAACCTATGCGTGAATACTGTCTACAGTTTTACATGGAATTGAAATATAATCGTAAAAATAATACATTCATAAACTAGATACATCTATTTCCAAAAGCTGAGAAAAACAATCATAATATTTAGGCTATGTCACGTTTTATTATGTCGAAATAATAAAGTGGTATCCGTTATTCATGTCAGCTAAGAAAAACACTGGCCTGTCTTCCTCCTTTGATTATATGGGCAGTATAACCATAGCACTGCTTTAACCTTGGTCTATTGCCCACTCTAAAATTCAGAATGATCACATGTTTGTTTTAATCATTTAGAGATAAAGCATCAACTCTTTTATTTTTAGATTTTTTTTCTAATATGAGGTTAATTTAGAGCCCAGGGCCCTGTCTTATTAAAGAGTTGCGATTAATCGCAATTTGTTTGCGATTGATATCAATCACAACTATGTACATAGGAGATGGGACTTGCGATTAATTCGGATCAATCGCAACTCTTTCAAAGACAGGGTCCCGATGTGATTGCCAATTGATGATTGCCAACCACACAATTGAAGGAATTTAAGATCTCGAAATAAAATGCCACAAAGTGTGAAGAGTCTTCAGTGATGCATTCCATAAATCCTTATGAACTTCACTGGATGAGAGCTCGAGCTTTCAAAATGTGTCAGAAACTCTCCTTCTACCCAGTTTGCCCTAATGATTTCTACGAATGTTTCGGCCAAATGTAGACGTATAATTTGTTATAAAAGTCATTCTGTCTTTAACTTGAATCTTAAACCATTTAGATGTATGCCAATGTAGAAACTATGTAATTTCATTTGTTTCAGACTTCACGTAAGCCTGTATTTTACATATCTCTTTCTTGGGTGGCGTTTCGTTTGCTTGTACCACAAGTTACTAATATCCGGCAATTCTGCAAACAATATGAGCGTGTGTTGTCCATTGTTGCTACGCGACTACCCGCTTTATTGAAAGAACGCTATGAATTCTGGTTGGCGTCTTATTGAAGATGATGTCGATAAGGGGCACATAAACATAGTAACACGAACATGTTTTTATATAATATTGACTGATAAACATAACTCTTATTTGCACCTATGAGATAGTGACTTTATTCAATATGAACGTGGTCGGGGGGTCGGGAATATTACATTCGACAAAAACAGAAAGTTGGCACTATTTATAATTACGATTTTCAAGATCTTGATATTAATACATTGTTTTTTATATAAACTTACTTTTCACATACCAATATATCCATAAATGAATCCTCTTTAAGATGGTATGCAATTGGAAAAATACCATTCACGCATGAGTTAGCATAGCCATCTAACAATAAATGAGTCTGCAAGAAAATCAAAATTGGGGCATTAGGCCATTCAAATAAAAGCAATAAAACAAAAATCACAAGAAACACGAACGGACAGACACAGCTTGACCGTGCTCTTCAAAACCATGCAGTTAACATCCAAAGGTCAACCCTTCTCATTGTTTCTTTTTCCTTGTTTTCATCGTTGAACAAGAATATCTTACAGATGCCCAAGTTTATTAACACTTAAGTGGCTACTTGGTCTATTTCTGCAATTTTCTTAATTAGACGTTTTAACGGTGAAATGAATGCGCTCATCCAAGCGTGAAAGTTCTAAACTTGATCGTATTTGATTTCGGCAGAAAATTATTTTTACTTTAATTCGATATATATTTTTAGTTTATTTTGGACGGTATTTGAAATTATGAGAATTTAAACGATAAGAAAGGCCCCTTTTTTTTTAGTGTATAGTCTGATGATGTCATCTTTCCTTCTCCTTTTTTCAAAAAATGATATTTTTCTCTACCAAAATGAGGCAGTATCATTTATTTGTAATGTTGAATATTACATTCCATTCAAGCTTCGTTGATTAAACAAGAACCCATTCATTATTACAATTATGTCTTTGATCACATTTAAATAATACCTTAAAGTGACTTGCCTCTATCCAGTCTTGGCCGCATGGTATTTGACATAACATTTCAGTCAAATTGATTTTTTTTTCAGTTCAGTGAAAGATAGCAGAGATCAGACCGTAGAAAAACAAAATCAAAATGTATGCCATACCAATTTAAACCATTTTCAGAGTCAACGACGTTTTTATCATTTTGTTCGCTTTAGTTATTCTGTTGTTCTTCTTCTTCTTCTTTTACTTGTATTTCATTCTTTTCCTCCCCGTCATCCCTCTTTCTTCTATCTTTTTTCCTTCTTCTTCTTCTTCTTCTTCTTCTTCTTCTTCTTCTTCTTCTTCTCCTCGCCCCCATCTCCTTATGAAAACGGGGGAGGGATCTACACTGCACAATATACAGTGCGTCCCAGAAAAAACGAAACCGAGAAGTATCGATGTTTTATCATAAATTAATCTCAACCATAATTAATGAATGATACATATTTGGAAAGCTTAGAGTCTCCTCTTTCAGTTGATGCTACTCACGTGATGCATATGTCACGCATGAGTGATTAAAAGCAATTTGAAGGAAGGAAACCATAAAGTAATTTGACGGGCGGTATCTGAATTTCAAAGAAAAATTCATATTTCTAGAAAGTTCATTTTCTGCTCTTTCATATGATACCTCAATCAAGAAAAATGAGCCAGGAATAACAAAGTTCTGTTTGTTTAAAGTAGCCCTTACATTTTCATAATTTTAACAAACTAATTCGTTTTCACTGGGTGCCTGCCGTAGCAAAAAGCAGATTTGACAAAAGACTTAACTCCGTTTCGTTGACAATCAGCCATGCATGAAAACTCTCGTCTACGGCTGATTGTCAACGAAACGGAGTTAAGTCTTTTGTTAATTTCGTTTATTGATACGGCAGGCAGCCAGTGAAAACGAATTCGTTTAATAAAATTATGGAAATGCAAGCACTACTTTAAACGAACAGAACTTTGTCATTCCTCGCTCATTTTTCCGGATTGAGGTGTCATATGAAAGGGCAGAAACTCAACTTTCTAGAAATGCGAATTTTTCTTCGAAATCCAGATACCGCCCGCCAAAGGTCTTTTGGGTTTCCTTCCTTCAAATTGCTTTTAATCACTCATGCGTGAAATATGCATTATCTGAGTAGCATCATATGAAAGAGGAGACTCTAAGCTTTCCAAATATGTATCATTCATTAATTATAGTTGTGATTAAGTTATGATAGAACATCGATACTTCTCGGTTTCGTTTTTTCTGGGACGCACTGTATATAAAAGTAATATAAACCAAACAAAATATAGGATATTAATTTACGGAGGTTATTTCTTTATTCTCTCCCATGCAAGCAAGCACATTTTTATAACATTTCTATTCCTTCGCGCGGCATCATAAACAAACCCTACAAGTCGTCTGGGACCATCAGATCAGCTACACATCCCCACCCACACACGCACACCCTCACATAACCCACAAAATGCGCACAACAAAATTATGTTACACATATTTTGGCACGATGCTATTCGCAGACATAATTTTGTGTGCGCATAAATGATGTGGGTTATGTGAGTGTGTGCAGATATGTATAAATGTATAACAAATTTGTTTCAGCGGGAAAGTGGAAGGGGTATGCTCTGTGACGCCCCCCCCCCCCCTCCCCCTCCTCTCCCCATTCACCAAGTGATACAGCAAGTGACGCCGTTGTCGTGATGGTTGCGGACAAACAGGCGCCA
>JAVYIG010016887.1:0-28952 GCA_035222895.1 Strongylocentrotus droebachiensis
CAATCATGATTTTGATAGCACACAATTAGGTTAGTAGAAATGAAAGGAAAAAAAAGATCTATTACACCAACCATGGATAAATCACGGCCGGGAGCGTCATATCATAGTTTTGTGTTATCGGGGCGAGGGCCGGGGCGTAGCGACTAAGCGAGATTTTACAATGTTGAATGCTGAAATTATGCATTCTATAGAAAATCCTAAGCCCAATATGTACGTTCTTTCCGCTATATTTCTTTCTAGTTATATTTCTAATTTTCCTGGGGGACATGTCCCCCTATCGGGCCAGGATTGCCACCCCTGTCCATGATTACTACAACATGAGTTCAAATACAAGCACAAGCGAGTTGGTATGAGCTGAATCCAAATGAAGGGCAAAATAAGAGTTGTGAAAGCGGCCCTACCGTTAATTTAAAATTTGACTGTTGAGTATATAGCTTCTATTTATTAAAAAGACATCCAAACTATTGTGTTCTTTTCAAATTTCTCACTAAAGAGTGGTGACATTTTGTAGCACAGGGGGCTGTTTTTAATGTTTAACTTTGAATCCGCGGCTCGAGACTTTATGCGGCCGGCCCGGCCCCCCTCTTTTCAATAACGTTCGTCAAGCCTTCTGGAATGACCCCAAATCTCCCGATTACAGTCTTCCCTTATTCGTCGTATACTGTCATTTAGCGCCTTGTCTTTCCCCCTTTCTCATCCGACTCCCCCCCCCCCCTCCCCCCCCCCCACCCACTCAGTGTTATCTAGGATACGCGCATGATTGTATGTCCCCTCTCTTTGAAAGCACCCCTCTATCTCCGGTGTGTAAAGTCAGTAAAGGCCGATTTTGTGTGTATTACGGGCCGGACATTTTATTGTTGCGTGAAAAGTAACCCTTTATTTGAGATTTGGGGAACACAAATACGGTCCCTTCGACCCCGGAGTGGGAGTAAGGGGGGGATTTCTTCTTTTTCTTTTCTCCTTTTTCTCTCTCTCTTCTTTCTTTTCTCTTTCTTTTCTCTCCTCCTTTCTTTTCTCTTCTCCTTTTTTTCTTCTCTTCTCCTTACTTTTTTCTCTTCTTTTCTTCCTCCTTTTTCCTTCCTGTTTTTGCGCCGCCAATAGGGGGGGGGGGGAGGTCGTGGCCGTTTCGGCCCCCCCCCCCCCTGGATCCGCCACTGCACTACGTACCAGACAGGTAGAAATGTATAGGTTTGTGATTGGTTGGAGAGCTTTCGATTTAAACTGGATAAATCATAACTCTTAAGGATGACAATGTACGGAACCATGTATTTTCACTATTTTCAGTATTTTCACTATTTTCACTCCGAGACACACAAAAAGAGTTGGGCATTGGCATTTATATTCCCTTTTAAAGATTCAAATAATTTGACAAGACTCCTTTTCCACATTGTGATGTAATTCCAAATTGTAAACATGAGAAAGTACACCTAGTTACGGTAAATAAGTCATTTCGTCATACAAATACACTAGATAAGATGCATTCCAGCAACTAGCCTGATACTCGTATATGTCGTTATTCTAGCTCATTGCTGCCTGGAGAAAAGGTGACGATTGCCCAATAAATAATGGGCATGGGGAGCTGCACACCCCCCTCCCTGCCCCACTCCGACTCATCATTTGATTTGACTCCAACCTTTAAGAATCTATTTTTTAGAGAATGATACCAGTCTATCATTTGAATCCATGTTTCTAATCATCTTACACTGAGCAGGGTAATGAATAGATTGTACAAATAAATAATTGGGGTCAAATTCTCGAGACGGGGGAGGGGGGGGGGGGGGGGGTGGGGGGGGGGGAGATATTGACAAACTTTCCCCATCCAATTTGTATCCATTGGATTTTAAATGCATTGTGAAGATTCCTTGGAGAAAAAAATTGACCAATTTTTCGATTGCAATGTACTTTATGCATATAGCTTTGGACAAATTGCTCTAATTTTGTTCTAGAAGAGGGGGGAGGGTCACAAAAGGGGAAAGGGTGCACAATCTGAATCCCTACATCCATTGTCTTCATGATTCAGACTGAAATTCATGACTATCACTTGGATCCAGAACTCGTTTTTACTTGACAGATAGCCTGCATCATTTCGGAAACACATCATGTCCTTAACAACATACTGCCCCATCCCAAAACAACTTTTGAATGGGGGGGGGGGGGGGGGGCAGGGAAAAAGAATACTTAAAACATTTTGGGGGCTACTTTTCAAGGTTACTCGCATGAAAATAACACTCTTTGATTTGTTTTTGCATTGAACTCTATGCAAATTTTGGGGGCTCTTTTATGACTTTCGGGGCTCTTTTGGAAAAAAATACTTAAAACATTTTGGGGGCTACTTTTCAAGCTTGCTCGCATGAAAATAACACTCTTTAATTTGTTTTGCATTGAACTCTATGCAAATTTTAGGGGCTCTTTTATGACTTTCGGGGCTCTTTTGGGCATTTCGGGGGCTGATTCGCCCCGAGCCCCCGTGTATTTTTTTCCCGGGGGGGGGGGGGGGACATTTTAATGGAGGGAGGGGGTAGGGTGAAAGTTCTAAACTTTTCCATGCACTATGAACATGTTTAAGACGGCAAATTAAGTCTTGTCACTTGGAACAGATCTGATTTTACGTATTATTTGACCTATATCCTAATTTGACTCTGAAAACACATTATATATCGGTTGCTAGGCATATTATTACCATAGCAACGGTAACTAAGCAATATTTATCATTAAAATAAGATGAAAATGCATTATTTGACATCGTACTTCCTTTCAAAATAGTCATCTGCTTGGTGATAGCAATTACTCGTGATATATTCTATTTTTCACGTCACTATATTACCGTTGCTAGGGAGAAGATAGCCCTTAGCAAACAAATTTCCCATTTTGGCTCATAACAAAGTGTCAACTTTAGAGCGCTATAACTTTTAAGTTAGAAAAGTAATAAACTTCAAATTTTGATATGATATCAACCAGGATGCTAAACAGTTTTTCAGCAAGTTTCAAGTCTGTTAGCATCATATTCATATAAATAAGGAGAAGTACGTATTTTGGCGCAATTCATATTTTTGAAAAAAATGTTTAAAAATCACATTTTTGGCTCAAAATTTGTATGCAAATCATCCCAAAACCTATTGAATGAGGTATCATCTTGTGGGAAATTTCATTGTCTTTCATATGACACCTTACACATGGGAAAATAAAGTGCTGTTAAAAAATAATCCTCAGTATTGAACAACAGTAGTTATACATGGCAGCCTTTTTGAAAAATGGCCGCCATTTTTTTCCAGTAGCATATTGTAGGGGTTGTCCACCTTGAAATTGTGTAGGGAGGTTCCCTGAACACGTTGATACCCAACAACCTTCTACTAAGCGAATATTACAATAGAAAGTATAAATGTAATGAACACCATAGGCTTAAAAACAAAGAAATACATTGAACAATGACAAACAGAAGAAAAGGGGGAAATGTTGAATTCTTTGAGAGGTATATCAAGCAGATATTTCAAGTAATCAAATTAATATTTGCTGACTATTAGCCAAACATATAAATACGCATCTATAATATTAAGATCTAATTTGCATAGATAATGAAAATATGAAAATAGCCGAACTCACCCTCGCAGGCAACAAAACCTTCATTTTTGCAAATATCCCGGCTTTATTAGGGTTAAATAATTGCACAGTGCTAGATTCCGCATGTTTATAGGGGGGATGTCCAATTACCCAGTCTCGTTTTAATTGTTATTTATCTCATTTTCAAAACATCGTATAACGCAGAAATATTTTACTTATATTATGAATAATTCATTGTCAGATGGTGAGGTCCCGTTTCGTTTGAAACGTGCAAAGATTATTTCATTTCATAAATCTGGTGATAAAACCATGGCATCCCTGCTATTTTTCGACGGATTGCAATATTATCTCATGTTAATAAAGTCTTTGTCAAACGCTGTTGACTGACTGACTGACTTTTCTACATTTTTTGTTTACATACATGGAGCTGTGGAGGGTACATTAACATTGGTACACAACCGTAACCCGCTCTTGTAATGACCAAATGAAACTGATTGGGTCTTCACTCTACACAAAACGTACGATCATGTGGTGCAAGGGTCTGAAACATTTGATTTTTTTGTAAACTTTTGTCCACGCGCGGAGAAAAGTCCTAACGGTCGATATAATTCCACGTAGAAGCAATTACCAGTTGTGAAAATCCTTGCAGAATTGTGTGTACATCATCATACAATGTAGGTGAATTTTTGCCATCAAATTTTTGGGGCTCCAAAAAATATAAAGCCCCTCTAAAGTGTTGGGAGCCTAAAAATTTAACAATTTGTTTAGGGCAAAAAAATTACCTAAACTGTATGATGACTTAACATTTAACACACAATTCTGCAAGGATTTTCAAAACAAATTTGTTTGAAGCCCGAATATTGATGACGGAATACCATATTGGGTTTTGTGTTTTACGCAGAACACACAAATTTGGTATTGTTTCACCAATAAACACATTTGTTTTTTTAAATCCTTGCAGAAGTGTGTGTTAAACGATATCTTCTTTTACAGCATTATACTATTTAGGTGAAATTTTGCCATCAAATTGTTGGTGTTCCCCCACACTCTAAAGAGGCTTTAAGAAAAAAAATCCTTGAAATATAATAAAAAGCTGTGTTTACCAACTGTATAAAATCAAAGATAATTTTGGTAATTAAGAACATTTTGTTCACTGTGCTTTTCCATTGCCCCTTTAAATACCAGTTTTTTTTTATCTGGTTCTTTAATCCTCGACGAAATATTTTGTTGTGTTCCTGAATATTTGTTGATCACTTTGTTTTTACCAGTTCATGTATATAATCATTGTTATGTGTTCATTTGTCACAACACGAACTACTCTGTAATTAAAAAAAAACAGGAAGGAAGTCACGCCTAGCTTACTCTGGCAGCTTTTATCATATTCAAATCTGTGCTTGAATGCTTGTTTTGTATTTGATTATGTGCCCATGATAATGACACGAATGATGTTAAATGTATGTTTGGTGTTACTCTGTTTGGAATAGGACACATTATTATTTCGATTTACACTTTTTTTAATGTGATACATTTTCTTCTAAAATGTATTTACTGATATCCGACTGCCATTTTTTTAAACGTAGAAGAGAGTTAGCATAACAGGGCAAATCACAGTTGTGTTTTACTACACCAAGCCCGCACCCCAAACAAAATGGCCATGTTGCCGTCCGCATTTTTAAAGAGTGTTAAATAATGTGGTCATTGTGCACGATCTCTCCTATCATCTAGTGTAAATAACTCGGAAAAAAAATTGTCGGCGTAGGGGAGGGAGAGGGGTAAAGTTCCCCCCTGCCCCGCGGCACTAACCACCAAGGCGGTGATCATTTCCTGAAATTTCTGAAATTATCCCGAACTTTAAACCAATCTGACAAATTTTGAGTAGAGTGTTCCAGAGCTTGACGTATATGGGGTTCTTGTGCACCATCTCCCCTATCTTCTGGTGTTAATAACTAAGAAACAGAAATGTCGGCGTACGGTGGGAAGGGGGTGAAGTTCCCCTTAAGTTAGCATGGAAGTTAGCGACCGCTAACCACCAAGGCGGGGATCATTTCATGAAAATTGTGATATTATCCCAAACTTAAAATCAATCTGACAAATTTTGAGAAGAGTGTTCCAGAGCTTGACCTATATAGGGTTCTTGTGCACCATCTCCCCTATCATTTGGTGTTAATAACTAAGAAACAGAAATGTCGGCGTAAGGTGAGGAGGGGGATGAAGTTCCCCTTATCCCGCGACCCCTAACAACCAAGGCGGTGTTCATTTCATGAAAATTCTGATATCATCCCAAACTTAAAATCAATCTGACAAATTCAGAGAAGAGTGTTCCAGAGCTCGACCTATATAGGGTTCTTGTGCACCATCTCCCCTATCTTCTGGTGTCAATAACTAAGAAACAGAAATGTCGGCGTAAGGTGGGGAGGGGGTGAAGTTCCCCTTATCCCGCGACCCCTAACCACCAAGGCGGTGTTCATTTCATGAAAATTCTGATATTATCCCAAACTTAAAATCAATCTGACAAATTTTGAGAAGAGTGTTCCAGAGCTCGACCTATATAGGGTTCTTGTGCACCATCTCCCCTATCTTCTGGTGTTAATAACTAAGAAACAGAAATGTCGGCGTACGGTGGGAAGGGGGTGAAGTTCCCCTTATCCCGCGACCCCTAACCACCAAGGCGGTGTTCATTTCATGAAAATTCTGATATTATCCCAAACTTAAAATCAATCTGACAAATTTTGAGAAGAGTGTTCCAGAGCTTGACCTATATAGGGTTCTTGTGCACCATTTCCCCTATCTTCTGGTGTTAATAACTAAGAAACAGAAATGTCGGCGTAAGGTGGGGAGGGGGATGAAGTTCCCCTTATCCCGCGACCCCTAACCACCAAGGCGGTGTTCATTTCATGAAAATTCTGATATTATCCCAAACTTAAAATCAATCTGACAAATTTTGAGAAGAGTGTTCCAGAGCTTGACCTATATAGGGTTCTTGTGCACCATCTCCCCTATCTTTTGGTGTTAATAACTAAGAAACAGAAATGTCGGCGTACGGTGGGGAGGGGGTGAAGTTCCCCTTAAGTTAGCATGGAAGTTAGCGACCGCTAACCACCAAGGCGGGGATCATTTCATGAAAATTCTGATATTATCCCAAACTTAAAATCAATCTGACAAATTTTGAGAAGAGTGTTCCAGAGCTTGATCTATATAGGGTTCTTGTGCACCATCTCCCCTATCTTCTGGTGTTAATAACTAAGAAACAGAAATGTCGGCGTAAGGTGGGGAGGGGGATGAAGTTCCCCTTATCCCGCGACCCCTAACCACCAAGGCGGTGTTCATTTCATGAAAATTCTGATATCATCCCAAACTTAAAATCAATCTGACAAATTTTGAGAAGAGTGTTCCAGAGCTTGACCTATATAGGGTTCTTGTGCACCATCTCCCCTATCTTCTGGTGTTAATAACTAAGAAACAGAAATGTCGGCGTAAGGTGGGAAGGGGGTGAAGTTCCCCTTAAGTTAGCATGGAAGTTAGCGACCGCTAACCACCAAGGCGGTGTTTATTTCATGAAAATTCTGATATTATCCCAAACTTAAAATCAATCTGACAAATTTTGAGAAGAGTGTTCCAGAGCTTGACCTATATAGGGTTCTTGTGCACCATCTCCCCTATCTTCTGGTGTTAATAACTAAGAAACAGAAATGTCGGCGTAAGGTGGGGAGGGGGATGAAGTTCCCCTTATCCCGCGTCCCCTAACCACCAAGGCGGTGTTCATTTCATGAACATTCTGATATTATCCCAAACTTAAAATCAATCTGACAAATTTTGAGAAGAGTGTTCCAGAGCTTGATCTATATAGGGTTCTTGTGCACCATCTCCCCTATCTTCTGGTGTTAATAACTAAGAAACAGAAATGTCGGCGTAAGGTGGGGAGGGGGATGAAGTTCCCCTTATCCCGCGACCCCTAACCACCAAGGCGGTGTTCATTTCATGAAAATTCTGATATTATCCCAAACTTAAAATCAATCTGACAAATTTTGAGAAGAGTGTTCCAGAGCTTGACCTATATAGGGTTCTTGTGCACCATCTCCCCTATCTTCTGGTGTTAATAATTAAGAAACAGAAATGTCGGCGTAAGGTGGGAAGGGGGTGAAGTTCCCCTTAAGTTAGCATGGAAGTTAGCGACCGCTAACCACCAAGGCGGTGTTTATTTCATGAAAATTCTGATATTATCCCAAACTTAAAATCAATCTGACAAATTTTGAGAAGAGTGTTCCAGAGCTTGACCTATATAGGGTTCTTGTGCACCATCTCCCCTATCTTCTGGTGTTAATAATTAAGAAACAGAAATGTCGGCGTAAGGTGGGAAGGGGGTGAAGTTCCCCTTAAGTTAGCATGGAAGTTAGCGACCGCTAACCACCAAGGCGGTGTTTATTTCATGAAAATTCTGATATTATCCCAAACTTAAAATCAATCTGACAAATTTTGAGAAGAGTGTTCCAGAGCTTGACCTATATAGGGTTCTTGTGCACCATCTCCCCTATCATTTGGTGTTAATAACTAAGAAACAGAAATGTCGGCGTAAGGTGAGGAGGGGGATGAAGTTCCCCTTATCCCGCGACCCCTAACAACCAGGGCGGTGTTCATTTCATGAAAATTCTGATATCATCCCAAACTTAAAATCAATCTGACAAATTCAGAGAAGAGTGTTCCAGAGCTCGACCTATATAGGGTTCTTGTGCACCATCTCCCCTATCTTCTGGTGTTAATAATTAAGAAACAGAAATGTCGGCGTAAGGTGGGAAGGGGGTGAAGTTCCCCTTAAGTTAGCATGGAAGTTAGCGACCGCTAACCACCAAGGCGGTGTTTATTTCATGAAAATTCTGATATTATCCCAAACTTAAAATCAATCTGACAAATTTTGAGAAGAGTGTTCCAGAGCTTGACCTATATAGGGTTCTTGTGCACCATCTCCCCTATCATTTGGTGTTAATAACTAAGAAACAGAAATGTCGGCGTAAGGTGAGGAGGGGGATGAAGTTCCCCTTATCCCGCGACCCCTAACAACCAGGGCGGTGTTCATTTCATGAAAATTCTGATATCATCCCAAACTTAAAATCAATCTGACAAATTCAGAGAAGAGTGTTCCAGAGCTCGACCTATATAGGGTTCTTGTGCACCATCTCCCCTATCTTCTGGTGTCAATAACTAAGAAACAGAAATGTCGGCGTAAGGTGGGGAGGGGGTGAAGTTCCCCTTATCCCGCGACCCCTAACCACCAAGGCGGTGTTCATTTCATGAAAATTCTGATATTATCCCAAACTTAAAATCAATCTGACAAATTTTGAGAAGAGTGTTCCAGAGCTTGACCTATATAGGGTTCTTGTGCACCATCTCCCCTATCTTCTGGTGTTAATAACTAAGAAACAGAAATGTCGGCGTAAGATGGGAAGGGGGTGAAGTTCCCCTTAAGTTAGCATGGAAGTTAGCGACCGCTAACCAACAAGGCGGGGATCATTTCATGAAAATTGTGATATTATCCCAAACTTAAAATCAATCTGACAAATTTTGAGAAGAGTGTTCCAGAGCTTGACCTATATAGGGTTCTTGTGCACCATCTCCCCTATCATTTGGTGTTAATAACTAAGAAACAGAAATGTCGGCGTAAGGTGAGGAGGGGGATGAAGTTCCCCTTATCCCGCGACCCCTAACAACCAAGGCGGTGTTCATTTCATGAAAATTCTGATATTATCCCAAACTTAAAATCAATCTGACAAATTTTGAGAAGAGTGTTCCAGAGCTTGACCTATATAGGGTTCTTGTGCACCATCTCCCCTATCTTCTGGTGTTAATAACTAAGAAACAGAAATGTCGGCGTAAGGTGGGAAGGGGGTGAAGTTCCCCTTAAGTTAGCATGGAAGTTAGCGACCGCTAACCACCAAGGCGGTGTTTATTTCATGAAAATTCTGATATTATCCCAAACTTAAAATCAATCTGACAAATTTTGAGAAGAGTGTTCCAGAGCTTGACCTATATAGGGTTCTTGTGCACCATCTCCCCTATCTTTTGGTGTTAATAACTAAGAAACAGAAATGTCGGCGTAAGGTGGGGAGGGGAGTGAAGTTCCCCTTATCCCGCGACCGCTAACCACCAAGGCGGTGTTCAATTCATGAACATTCTGATATTATCCCAAACTTAAAATCAATCTGACAAATTTTGAGAAGAGTGTTCCAGAGCTTGATCTATATAGGGTTCTTGTGCACCATCTCCCCTATCTTCTGGTTTTAATAACTAAGAAACAGAAATTTCGGCGTAAGGTGGGGAGGGGGATGAAGTTCCCCTTATCCCGCGACCCCTAACCACCAAGGCGGTGTTCATTTCACGAAAATTCTGATATTATCCCAAACTTAAAATCAATCTGACAAATTTTGAGAAGAGTGTTCCAGAGCTTGACCTATATAGGGTTCTTGTGCACCATCTCCCCTATCTTTTGGTGTTAATAACTAAGAAACAGAAATGTCGGCGTAAGGGGGGAGGGGGTGAAGTTCCCCTTAAGTTAGCATGGAAGTTAGCGACCGCTAACCACAAAGGCGGTGTTTATTTCATGAAAATTCTGATATTATCCCAAACTTAAAATCAATCTGACAAATTTTGAGAAGAGTGTTCCAGAGCTTGACCTATATAGGGTTCTTGTGCACCATCTCCCCTATCTTCTGGTGTTAATAACTAAGAAACAGAAATGTCGGCGTAAGGTGGGGAGGGGGATGAAGTTCCCCTTATCCCGCGACCCCTAACCACCAAGGCGGTGTTCATTTCATGAAAATTCTGATATTATCCCAAACTTCAAATCAATCTGACAAATTTTGAGAAGAGTGTTCCAGAGCTTGACCTATATAGGGTTCTTGTGCACCATCTCCCCTATCTTTTGGTGTTAATAACTAAGAAACAGAAATGTCGGCGTACGGTGGGGAGGGGGTGAAGTTCCCCTTAAGTTAGCATGGAAGTTAGCGACCGCTAACCACCAAGGCGGGGATCATTTCATGAAAATTCTGATATTATCCCAAACTTAAAATCAATCTGACAAATTTTGAGAAGAGTGTTCCAGAGCTTGATCTATATAGGGTTCTTGTGCACCATCTCCCCTATCTTCTGGTGTTAATAACTAAGAAACAGAAATGTCGGCGTAAGGTGGGGAGGGGGATGAAGTTCCCCTTATCCCGCGACCCCTAACCACCAAGGCGGTGTTCATTTCATGAAAATTCTGATATCATCCCAAACTTAAAATCAATCTGACAAATTTTGAGAAGAGTGTTCCAGAGCTTGACCTATATAGGGTTCTTGTGCACCATCTCCCCTATCTTCTGGTGTTAATAACTAAGAAACAGAAATGTCGGCGTAAGGTGGGAAGGGGGTGAAGTTCCCCTTAAGTTAGCATGGAAGTTAGCGACCGCTAACCACCAAGGCGGTGTTTATTTCATGAAAATTCTGATATTATCCCAAACTTAAAATCAATCTGACAAATTTTGAGAAGAGTGTTCCAGAGCTTGACCTATATAGGGTTCTTGTGCACCATTTCCCCTATCTTCTGGTGTTAATAACTAAGAAACAGAAATGTCGGCGTAAGGTGGGGAGGGGGATGAAGTTCCCCTTATCCCGCGTCCCCTAACCACCAAGGCGGTGTTCATTTCATGAACATTCTGATATTATCCCAAACTTAAAATCAATCTGACAAATTTTGAGAAGAGTGTTCCAGAGCTTGATCTATATAGGGTTCTTGTGCACCATCTCCCCTATCTTCTGGTGTTAATAACTGAGAAACAGAAATGTCGGCGTAAGGTGGGGAGGGGGATGAAGTTCCCCTTATCCCGCGACCCCTAACCACCAAGGCGGTGTTCATTTCACGAAAATTCTGATATTATCCCAAACTTAAAATCAATCTGACAAATTTTGAGAAGAGTGTTCCAGAGCTTGACCTATATAGGGTTCTTGTGCACCATCTCCCCTATCTTCTGGTGTTAATAATTAAGAAACAGAAATGTCGGCGTAAGGTGGGAAGGGGGTGAAGTTCCCCTTAAGTTAGCATGGAAGTTAGCGACCGCTAACCACCAAGGCGGTGTTTATTTCATGAAAATTCTGATATTATCCCAAACTTAAAATCAATCTGACAAATTTTGAGAAGAGTGTTCCAGAGCTTGACCTATATAGGGTTCTTGTGCACCATCTCCCCTATCTTCTGGTGTTAATAACTAAGAAACAGAAATGTCGGCGTAAGGTGGGGAGGGGGATGAAGTTCCCCTTATCCCGCGACCCCTAACCACCAAGGCGGTGTTCATTTCATGAAAATTCTGATATTATCCCAAACTTCAAATCAATCTGACAAATTTTGAGAAGAGTGTTCCAGAGCTTGACCTATATAGGGTTCTTGTGCACCATCTCCCCTATCTTTTGGTGTTAATAACTAAGAAACAGAAATGTCGGCGTACGGTGGGGAGGGGGTGAAGTTCCCCTTAAGTTAGCATGGAAGTTAGCGACCGCTAACCACCAAGGCGGGGATCATTTCATGAAAATTCTGATATTATCCCAAACTTAAAATCAATCTGACAAATTTTGAGAAGAGTGTTCCAGAGCTTGACCTATATAGGGTTCTTGGGCACCATCTCCCCTATCTTTTGGTGTTAATAACTAAGAAACAGAAATGTCGGCGTAAGGTGGGGAGGGGAGTGAAGTTCCCCTTATCCCGCGACCCCTAACCACCAAGGCGGTGTTCAATTCATGAACATTCTGATATTATCCCAAACTTAAAATCAATCTGACAAATTTTGAGAAGAGTGTTCCAGAGCTTGATCTATATAGGGTTCTTGTGCACCATCTCCCCTATCTTCTGGTGTTAATAACTAAGAAACAGAAATGTCGGCGTAAGGTGGGGAGGGGGATGAAGTTCCCCTTATCCCGCGACCCCTAACCACCAAGGCGGTGTTCATTTCATGAAAATTCTGATATTATCCCAAACTTAAAATCAATCTGACAAATTTTGAGAAGAGTGTTCCAGAGCTTGACCTATATAGGGTTCTTGTGCACCATCTCCCCTATCTTCTGGTGTTAATAATTAAGAAACAGAAATGTCGGCGTAAGGTGGGAAGGGGGTGAAGTTCCCCTTAAGTTAGCATGGAAGTTAGCGACCGCTAACCACCAAGGCGGTGTTTATTTCATGAAAATTCTGATATTATCCCAAACTTAAAATCAATCTGACAAATTTTGAGAAGAGTGTTCCAGAGCTTGACCTATATAGGGTTCTTGTGCACCATTTCCCCTATCTTCTGGTGTTAATAACTAAGAAACAGAAATGTCGGCGTAAGGTGGGGAGGGGGATGAAGTTCCCCTTATCCCGCGTCCCCTAACCACCAAGGCGGTGTTCATTTCATGAACATTCTGATATTATCCCAAACTTAAAATCAATCTGACAAATTTTGAGAAGAGTGTTCCAGAGCTTGATCTATATAGGGTTCTTGTGCACCATCTCCCCTATCTTCTGGTGTTAATAACTAAGAAACAGAAATGTCGGCGTAAGGTGGGGAGGGGGATGAAGTTCCCCTTATCCCGCGACCCCTAACCACCAAGGCGGTGTTCATTTCATGAAAATTCTGATATTATCCCAAACTTAAAATCAATCTGACAAATTTTGAGAAGAGTGTTCCAGAGCTTGACCTATATAGGGTTCTTGTGCACCATCTCCCCTATCTTCTGGTGTTAATAATTAAGAAACAGAAATGTCGGCGTAAGGTGGGAAGGGGGTGAAGTTCCCCTTAAGTTAGCATGGAAGTTAGCGACCGCTAACCACCAAGGCGGTGTTTATTTCATGAAAATTCTGATATTATCCCAAACTTCAAATCAATCTGACAAATTTTGAGAAGAGTGTTCCAGAGCTTGACCTATATAGGGTTCTTGTGCACCATCTCCCCTATCTTCTGGTGTTAATAATTAAGAAACAGAAATGTCGGCGTAAGGTGGGAAGGGGGTGAAGTTCCCCTTAAGTTAGCATGGAAGTTAGCGACCGCTAACCACCAAGGCGGTGTTTATTTCATGAAAATTCTGATATTATCCCAAACTTAAAATCAATCTGACAAATTTTGAGAAGAGTGTTCCAGAGCTTGACCTATATAGGGTTCTTGTGCACCATCTCCCCTATCATTTGGTGTTAATAACTAAGAAACAGAAATGTCGGCGTAAGGTGAGGAGGGGGATGAAGTTCCCCTTATCCCGCGACCCCTAACAACCAAGGCGGTGTTCATTTCATGAAAATTCTGATATCATCCCAAACTTAAAATCAATCTGACAAATTTTGAGAAGAGTGTTCCAGAGCTCGACCTATATAGGGTTCTTGTGCACCATCTCCCCTATCTTCTGGTGTTAATAACTAAGAAACAGAAATGTCGGCGTACGGTGGGAAGGGGGTGAAGTTCCCCTTATCCCGCGACCCCTAACCACCAAGGCGGTGTTCATTTCATGAAAATTCTGATATTATCCCAAACTTAAAATCAATCTGACAAATTTTGAGAAGAGTGTTCCAGAGCTTGACCTATATAGGGTTCTTGTGCACCATCTCCCCTATCTTCTGGTGTTAATAACTAAGAAACAGAAATGTCGGCGTAAGGTGGGGAGGGGGATGAAGTTCCCCTTATCCCGCGACCCCTAACCACCAAGGCGGTGTTCATTTCATGAAAATTCTGATATTATCCCAAACTTAAAATCAATCTGACAAATTTTGAGAAGAGTGTTCCAGAGCTTGACCTATATAGGGTTCCTGTGCACCATCTCCCCTATCTTTTGGTGTTAATAACTAAGAAACAGAAATGTCGGCGTACGGTGGGGAGGGGGTGAAGTTCCCCTTAAGTTAGCATGGAAGTTAGCGACCGCTAACCACCAAGGCGGGGATCATTTCATGAAAATTCTGATATTATCCCAAACTTAAAATCAATCTGACAAATTTTGAGAAGAGTGTTCCAGAGCTTGATCTATATAGGGTTCTTGTGCACCATCTCCCCTATCTTCTGGTGTTAATAACTAAGAAACAGAAATGTCGGCGTAAGGTGGGGAGGGGGATGAAGTTCCCCTTATCCCGCGACCCCTAACCACCAAGGCGGTGTTCATTTCATGAAAATTCTGATATTATCCCAAACTTAAAATCAATCTGACAAATTTTGAGAAGAGTGTTCCAGAGCTTGACCTATATAGGGTTCTTGGGCACCATCTCCCCTATCTTTTGGTGTTAATAACTAAGAAACAGAAATGTCGGCGTAAGGTGGGGAGGGGAGTGAAGTTCCCCTTATCCCGCGACCCCTAACCACCAAGGCGGTGTTCAATTCATGAACATTCTGATATTATCCCAAACTTAAAATCAATCTGACAAATTTTGAGAAGAGTGTTCCAGAGCTTGATCTATATAGGGTTCTTGTGCACCATCTCCCCTATCTTCTGGTGTTAATAACTAAGAAACAGAAATGTCGGCGTAAGGTGGGGAGGGGGATGAAGTTCCCCTTATCCCGCGACCCCTAACCACCAAGGCGGTGTTCATTTCATGAAAATTCTGATATTATCCCAAACTTAAAATCAATCTGACAAATTTTGAGAAGAGTGTTCCAGAGCTTGACCTATATAGGGTTCTTGTGCACCATCTCCCCTATCTTCTGGTGTTAATAATTAAGAAACAGAAATGTCGGCGTAAGGTGGGAAGGGGGTGAAGTTCCCCTTAAGTTAGCATGGAAGTTAGCGACCGCTAACCACCAAGGCGGTGTTTATTTCATGAAAATTATGATATTATCCCAAACTTAAAATCAATCTGACAAATTTTGAGAAGAGTGTTCCAGAGCTTGACCTATATAGGGTTCTTGTGCACCATCTCCCCTATCTTCTGGTGTTAATAACTAAGAAACAGAAATGTCGGCGTACGGTGGGAAGGGGGTGAAGTTCCCCTTATCCCGCGACCCCTAACCACCAAGGCGGTGTTCATTTCATGAAAATTCTGATATTATCCCAAACTTAAAATCAATCTGACAAATTTTGAGAAGAGTGTTCCAGAGCTTGACCTATATAGGGTTCTTGTGCACCATCTCCCCTATCTTCTGGTGTTAATAACTAAGAAACAGAAATGTCGGCGTAAGGTGGGGAGGGGGATGAAGTTCCCCTTATCCCGCGACCCCTAACCACCAAGGCGGTGTTCATTTCATGAAAATTCTGATATTATCCCAAACTTAAAATCAATCTGACAAATTTTGAGAAGAGTGTTCCAGAGCTTGACCTATATAGGGTTCCTGTGCACCATCTCCCCTATCTTTTGGTGTTAATAACTAAGAAACAGAAATGTCGGCGTACGGTGGGGAGGGGGTGAAGTTCCCCTTAAGTTAGCATGGAAGTTAGCGACCGCTAACCACCAAGGCGGGGATCATTTCATGAAAATTCTGATATTATCCCAAACTTAAAATCAATCTGACAAATTTTGAGAAGAGTGTTCCAGAGCTTGATCTATATAGGGTTCTTGTGCACCATCTCCCCTATCTTCTGGTGTTAATAACTAAGAAACAGAAATGTCGGCGTAAGGTGGGGAGGGGGATGAAGTTCCCCTTATCCCGCGACCCCTAACCACCAAGGCGGTGTTCATTTCATGAAAATTCTGATATCATCCCAAACTTAAAATCAATCTGACAAATTTTGAGAAGAGTGTTCCAGAGCTTGACCTATATAGGGTTCTTGTGCACCATCTCCCCTATCTTCTGGTGTTAATAACTAAGAAACAGAAATGTCGGCGTAAGGTGGGAAGGGGGTGAAGTTCCCCTTAAGTTAGCATGGAAGTTAGCGACCGCTAACCACCAAGGCGGTGTTTATTTCATGAAAATTCTGATATTATCCCAAACTTAAAATCAATCTGACAAATTTTGAGAAGAGTGTTCCAGAGCTTGACCTATATAGGGTTCTTGTGCACCATTTCCCCTATCTTCTGGTGTTAATAACTAAGAAACAGAAATGTCGGCGTAAGGTGGGGAGGGGGATGAAGTTCCCCTTATCCCGCGTCCCCTAACCACCAAGGCGGTGTTCATTTCATGAACATTCTGATATTATCCCAAACTTAAAATCAATCTGACAAATTTTGAGAAGAGTGTTCCAGAGCTTGATCTATATAGGGTTCTTGTGCACCATCTCCCCTATCTTCTGGTGTTAATAACTGAGAAACAGAAATGTCGGCGTAAGGTGGGGAGGGGGATGAAGTTCCCCTTATCCCGCGACCCCTAACCACCAAGGCGGTGTTCATTTCATGAAAATTCTGATATTATCCCAAACTTAAAATCAATCTGACAAATTTTGAGAAGAGTGTTCCAGAGCTTGACCTATATAGGGTTCTTGTGCACCATCTCCCCTATCTTCTGGTGTTAATAATTAAGAAACAGAAATGTCGGCGTAAGGTGGGAAGGGGGTGAAGTTCCCCTTAAGTTAGCATGGAAGTTAGCGACCGCTAACCACCAAGGCGGTGTTTATTTCATGAAAATTCTGATATTATCCCAAACTTAAAATCAATCTGACAAATTTTGAGAAGAGTGTTCCAGAGCTTGACCTATATAGGGTTCTTGTGCACCATCTCCCCTATCTTCTGGTGTTAATAATTAAGAAACAGAAATGTCGGCGTAAGGTGGGAAGGGGGTGAAGTTCCCCTTAAGTTAGCATGGAAGTTAGCGACCGCTAACCACCAAGGCGGTGTTTATTTCATGAAAATTATGATATTATCCCAAACTTAAAATCAATCTGACAAATTTTGAGAAGAGTGTTCCAGAGCTTGACCTATATAGGGTTCTTGTGCACCATCTCCCCTATCATTTGGTGTTAATAACTAAGAAACAGAAATGTCGGCGTAAGGTGAGGAGGGGGATGAAGTTCCCCTTATCCCGCGACCCCTAACAACCAAGGCGGTGTTCATTTCATGAAAATTCTGATATCATCCCAAACTTAAAATCAATCTGACAAATTTTGAGAAGAGTGTTCCAGAGCTTGACCTATATAGGGTTCTTGTGCACCATCTCCCCTATCTTCTGGTGTTAATAACTAAGAAACAGAAATGTCGGCGTAAGGTGGGGAGGGGGATGAAGTTCCCCTTATCCCGCGACCCCTAACCACCAAGGCGGCGTTCATTTCATGAAAATTCTGATATTATCCCAAACTTAAAATCAATCTGACAAATTTTGAGAAGAGTGTTCCAGAGCTTGACCTATATAGGGTTCTTGTGCACCATCTCCCCTATCTTCTGGTGTTAATAACTAAGAAACAGAAATGTCGGCGTAAGGTGGGAAGGGGGTGAAGTTTCCCCTTAAGTAAGCATGGAAGTTAGCGACCGCTAACCACCAAGGCGGTGTTTATTTCATGAAAATTCTGATATTATCCGAAACTTAAAATCAATCTGACAAATTTTGAGAAGAGTGTTCCAGAGCTTGACCTATATAGGGTTCTTGTGCACCATCTCCCCTATCTTCTGGTGTTAATAACTAAGAAACAGAAATGTCGGCGTAAGGTGGGGAGGGGGATGAAGTTCCCCTCATCCCGCGACCCCTAACCACCAAGGCGGTGTTCATTTCATGAAAATTCTGATATTATCCCAAACTTAAAATCAATCTGACAAATTTTGAGAAGAGTGTTCCAGAGCTTGACCTATTTAGGGTTCTTGTGCACCATCTCCCCTATCTTCTGGTGTTAATAACTAAGAAACAGAAATGTCGGCGTAAGGTTGGAAGGGGGTGAAGTTCCCCTTAAGTTAGCATGGAAGTTAGCGACCGCTAACCACCAAGGCGGTGTTCATTTCATGAAAATTCTGATATTATCCCAAACTTAAAATCAATCTGACAAATTTTGAGAAGAGTGTTCCAGAGCTTGACCTATATAGGGTTCTTGTGCACCATCTCCCCTATCTTCTGGTGTTAATAACTAAGAAACAGAAATGTCGGCGTAAGGTGGGGAGGGGGATGAAGTTCCCCTTATCCCGCGACCCCTAACCACCAAGGCGGTGTTCATTTCATGAAAATTCTGATATTATCCCAAACTTAAAATCAATCTGACAAATTTTGAGAAGAGTGTTCCAGAGCTTGACCTATATAGGGTTCTTGTGCACCATCTCCCCTATCTTCTGGTGTTAATAATTAAGAAACAGAAATGTCGGCGTAAGGTGGGAAGGGGGTGAAGTTCCCCTTAAGTTAGCATGGAAGTTAGCGACCGCTAACCACCAAGGCGGTGTTTATTTCATGAAAATTCTGATATTATCCCAAACTTAAAATCAATCTGACAAATTTTGAGAAGAGTGTTCCAGAGCTTGACCTATATAGGGTTCTTGTGCACCATCTCCCCTATCTTCTGGTGTTAATTATTAAGAAACAGAAATGTCGGCGTAAGGTGGGAAGGGGGTGAAGTTCCCCTTAAGTTAGCATGGAAGTTAGCGACCGCTAACCACCAAGGCGGTGTTTATTTCATGAAAATTATGATATTATCCCAAACTTAAAATCAATCTGACAAATTTTGAGAAGAGTGTTCCAGAGCTTGACCTATATAGGGTTCTTGTGCACCATCTCCCCTATCATTTGGTGTTAATAACTAAGAAACAGAAATGTCGGCGTAAGGTGAGGAGGGGGATGAAGTTCCCCTTATCCCGCGACCCCTAACAACCAAGGCGGTGTTCATTTCATGAAAATTCTGATATCATCCCAAACTTAAAATCAATCTGACAAATTTTGAGAAGAGTGTTCCAGAGCTTGACCTATATAGGGTTTTTGTGCACCATCTCCCCTATCTTCTGGTGTTAATAACTAAGAAACAGAAATGTCGGCGTAAGGTGGGGAGGGGGATGAAGTTCCCCTTATCCCGCGACCCCTAACCACCAAGGCGGCGTTCATTTCATGAAAATTCTGATATTATCCCAAACTTAAAATCAATCTGACAAATTTTGAGAAGAGTGTTCCAGAGCTTGACCTATATAGGGTTCTTGTGCACCATCTCCCCTATCTTCTGGTGTTAATAACTAAGAAACAGAAATGTCGGCGTAAGGTGGGAAGGGGGTGAAGTTCCCCCTTAAGTAAGCATGGAAGTTAGCGACCGCTAACCACCAAGGCGGTGTTTATTTCATGAAAATTCTGATATTATCCGAAACTTAAAATCAATCTGACAAATTTTGAGAAGAGTGTTCCAGAGCTTGACCTATATAGGGTTCTTGTGCACCATCTCCCCTATCTTCTGGTGTTAATAACTAAGAAACAGAAATGTCGGCGTAAGGTGGGGAGGGGGATGAAGTTCCCCTCATCCCGCGACCCCTAACCACCAAGGCGGTGTTCATTTCATGAAAATTCTGATATTATCCCAAACTTAAAATCAATCTGACAAATTTTGAGAAGAGTGTCCCAGAGCTTGACCTATTTAGGGTTCTTGTGCACCATCTCCCCTATCTTCTGGTGTTAATAACTAAGAAACAGAAATGTCGGCGTAAGGTTGGAAGGGGGTGAAGTTCCCCTTAAGTTAGCATGGAAGTTAGCGACCGCTAACCACCAAGGCGGTGTTCATTTCATGAAAATTCTGATATTATCCCAAACTTAAAATCAATCTGACAAATTTTGAGAAGAGTGTTCCAGAGCTTGACCTATATAGGGTTCTTGTGCACCATCTCCCCTATCTTCTGGTGTTAATAACTAAGAAACAGAAATGTCGGCGTAAGGTGGGGAGGGGGTGAAGTTCCGGCTTATCCCGCGACCCCTAACCACCAAGGCGGTGTTCATTTCATGAAAATTCTGATATCATCCCAAACTTAAAATCAATCTGACAAATTTTGAGAAGAGTGTTCCAGAGCGTGACCTATATGGGGTTCTTGTGCACCATCTCTCCTATCTTCTGGTGTTAATAACTAAGAAACAGAAATGTCGGCGTAAGGTGGGGAGGGGGGTGAAGTTCCCCTTATCCCGCTACCACTAACCACCAAGGCGCTAACAGCGCTATCATTAATAACATGAATATAAACGAATGGGGCTTTAATTAATCCTCGCGCGCACTCTTCGCAGTCTATTGTTGACATAATATCAATGGATTTCTGAAAGTTCGTTGACCTCTTAGTGGTCGCGAAAGTAGCGGTCGCCAAAGTTGGTTCAGTGTAGGCCCCTACTAGCTATATCCGATACTAGCAGAACACAGCCAAGGCTTGCGAGGGCGCGGCAAGGCGAGGCAAACCGCCCAAACAGGTGCACTGGTGCCAAGCATCCATACATACAGGTACTATAGTTACGCTCTGCGATAAAAAGATGTTGATATTAATTTACCACAACCACAAGCCACACAGCAAATGAATTTAAACAAATTGAAATATTACCTGCAAGTGTTTGAAATATTAACTCCAGTCACTTGCGCAAAGCTTGCCGAGCCTGTGAGCTGAGTACACTGTACTTGAAAGATCCAACTTTCAGTTAGTATACATGCGGTCGATGGGGAAGTGATATGATGCACGATGCATATAATCCATATCGCGTACGGTACGTACCGGTAGTATACGGCGGTTTAATAAGGGCGGCGGTGGGCATTTGGTCTAGCTTTCTAGTCTAGATTTAGGAATTATAGTACACAGATTTCAACTGTTTCCAGTTGTTTATATCCAAAACGAATTACTCAAGTAGGATCTTTGAACTTGTATCTATTCTAACATTATACATATATCTATATTCCACATAAATACTTTTTTTTAATACGATTTTGCGTTTATGCTTTATTTTTTACGCAATTTTACCTTAAGAGTCTGAATGTGCAGACTAATTACGGAAAGTACAAGCCCCTTTTTATGAATGAAACGGGAATACTGACGAAAGGAACACAACAAAGGATTAATTTTCACGAGCACAACTATAGCCATCATAACAATAATAAACTAGCGCATATCACAAAAATAATTTTAAGTCCCTTTGCGCTCAGAAAAAAGAAAAGAAGGGATGATAGCAGACATGAGGGAAGCTATATAAAGAAGAGAAAGAATAACATATTGTATATACCAGTGGCGGATCCAGGGGGGGGGGGCGAAACGGCCGCCCCCCCCCCCCCCCCCTTTTGGCGGCGCAAAAAAAAAAAAGGAAGGAAAAAAAGAGGAAGAAAAGAAGAGAAAAAATTAAGGAGAGGAAGAAAAAAAAGGAGAAGAGAAAAGAAAGGAGGAGAGAAAAGAAAAGAGAAAAGAAGAGAAGAGAAGAGAAGAGAAGAGAAGAGAAGAGAAGAGAAGAGAAGAGAAGAGAAGAGAAGAGAAAATCTCCGGTAAAGGGGTACTTTAATGGCCTAAGTGACAGAAACGACGAATACGGGAAAACTGGAAATCGGGAGATTTGGGGTCATTCCAGAAGGCTTGGGAAACGTTATTGAATAGAGGGGCCGGCCGCATAAAATCTCGAGCCTCGGATTCAAAGTTAACGTTAAAAATAGCCCCTTCGCTCAGGGGCGGCGATACCGGGGGGGGACGGGGGGGACGGGGGGGGGGGGGGACACGTCCCCCCAGAAAATTTGAAAAAGTGCAACAAAATAATGTACAGCAAACACTAACAAAAGACTGCAACACACTATTAGGCTTTGGAGGGCCCAAGAGTGCAGCATTTAGACAAATAAAAATGCAAAAATCTTTTGGCTCGGGAGCTATGTTCCTTCCCATAATATCCTTCAAAATATACAAGTAAATATTGTAGAAAAGTGAAGTGTGAAAAAAAGTATATTGTTGGTTTTCATACTATAGTTTTGCTAAGGAATATAATTTTGTAATAGTACAATACTTCAAAACCTGCGAGGGGGTAGTCACTTTCGTTACCTTCACCCTCTCGTTCACTATGCTCACTATCTCGTGCTTGGGGAAGTCCCCCCCCCCCCCCCTCCCCCGATACAATTCAAACGTGTTTATTTCTAATTCGATACCAGTGACTAATTTACAAATGTTACTGAAATGGCATGATTTTCCCTGAGCTTCCGGGGGCTCTACCCCCTTTACCCCACCAGGGCCCTAGGCGGGCCACTGGATGCTCATCTTATATATTCAAAAGCCTAAAAACCCTGAGCTTTCGAGGGCTCCGCCCCCTATAGACCCTACCAAGGGCCCTAAGGCGGCCCCTAGATGCTCATCTGATCGTAATTTAATGCCTAAAACTGCTGAGCTTCTGGGGCTTTGCCCCCTGGACCCCACTCCGATTAGTGACAATACTTTAGCCCCCCCCCCCCCCACCCCCTCCCACTTTGAAAAACGTTCCGCGGGGCGTGCATGTAACATGTAAGAGCGGTGATGATGCGGATTTTTTTATCTTCTCCCCCCCCCCCCCCCCAATAAAGGTTTTTACTCATTACGTTACTCCTCCCTCGTTCCTCGCATTTCGTCCCCCTGGTCATGAAAAGAAATCGCCGCCCCTGCCTGCGCTACAAAGGTCATCACTCTTTGGTGAGAAATTTGAAAAGGGCACAATATTTTGGATGTCTTTTAAATAGAAGCTATATACTCAACAGTGAAATTTTAAATTAACGGTAGAGGGGCCGCTTCACAACCCCTTGATTGGCTTCAGCTCATACCAACTCGCTTGTGCTTGTATTTGAACTCATGTTGGTATAGTGGGGCGGCGATCCTGTGCCCGATAGTGAGGGGGACACGTCCCCCATGAAATTTGGAAATATAGCTTGAAAGAAATATAGCGGATTCACTCGTTCTTGTTTTCCATACCATATTTCTAACACTCTTACATATACGAGCAACGTCTGGAGAAGCTAGCTTTATTATGCACCCTTATTTGTATAATCGTCTCATTTATTTGACAGTGTCATTTGTTGTAAAATGCATCCGTAGTTGCATGTCATGATGTACAATATTATGTTCTTCCAAATCCCAGTTCAAGACGCTCCCATAGTCTTTTCTTCAACCATCTACTTGCAAGATCAAATGCTCTGAAATGTTTATGCTTTTATGCCTTTCCTATGTTCTGGGATACTTAACCTGAAGAGATCAGGGATCTGTGTGTGGACACCTCTACAGTGTGAGTTAAAAAAAAAGTTTACACCTAGAAAACTGCTAATTATTTTAAAATCATCTATGAACAGTAAATTATTATACATCTTATGAAAGAGTGTTTTATCCCAAATCAATTGGTATCATTTTTGTGTGGTATGTGTTCACGCTTGGATGAACAGGACGCATTGTTTGCAAGAGTGCAAAAATCGACTTTTAGTTCTTAAAAAAGTATTTACATGTAACACCAGCGGACGTGGAGAACCTCATGACAGAATGAAAATTCTTTTAGGTAATCCTTAGGGGTCCGCTGGTGGCATTTTCACTGTCTTGTAACTCTTTCATGCTATATGCTCTGTGTTGTCATTTCTATTTTGTTCATACATGTACCTGTAAATCAAATAAATCAAATAAAAAAATTAAAAAACGTACATATTGGGCTTAGGGATTTTCTAGAATGCATAATTTCACCATTCAACATTGCAAAATATCGCTTGGTCGCTACGCCCCCTCACCCAATAACACAAAGCTACTACTATGACTCTCCGCCCACGCTCCATCCCGGCCGTGATTTATCTCTCCATAATTGGTGTAAAAGATTTTTTTTTCTTTTCATTTCTACTACATAATTGTGTGTTATCACAATCATGATTGTTTCATTTTCCCTTTAAAGCAGGCGCGTAGCCAAGGGCGGTGGGGGGGGGGGGGCAGTAAAAGGACGTAGGAGGGGGAGGGGGGAACTGAATTCAGACAAGGATTAAGAGTCGAGAATGGTAAAACGAAACGTCTTCTTTCTCTAATAATTTAATGAAACGTCAAAGCTTCCGCGCTCCGCGCTGGAGAGGGAAAACTGAATTCGAACAAGAGTCCAGAATGGTACAACGAATCCTCTTCTTTCTCTAATAATTTGATGAAAAGTCAAAGCTTCCGCGCTTTGCGGCGCGGGAGGGGGCAACTGAAATGGGACAAGGATTGAGAGTCAACTACGGTACAACGAATCGTCTTCTTTCTCTAGTAATTTAATGAGTTAACGTTATAAGCTTCCGCGCTTTGCGCCTGGAGGGGCCCGAGGGGGACACTGAATGCAGACAAGGATTAAGAGTTGAGAATGGTAAAACGAATCGTCTTCTTTCTCTAATAATTTCATTAAACTATGAAAGGTCAAAGCTTCCGCGCTTCGCGCGGGAGGGGGAGGAAGACTGAATTCAGATAAGGATTAAGAGTCCAGAATGGTACAACGGATCCTCTTCTTTCTCTAATAATTTATTGAAAAGTCAAAGCTTCCGCGCTTTGCGGCGCGGGAGGGGGCAACTGAAATGGGACAAGGATTGAGAGTCGACTACGGTACAAGGAATCGTCTTCCTTCTCTAGTAATTTAATGAAACGTTAAGCTTCCGCGCTTTGCGCCTGGAGGGGCCCGAGGGTACACTGAATGCAGACAAGGATTAACAGTTGAGAATGGAACAACGAATCATCTTCATTCTCTAATAATTTCAGCCCCCCCCCCCCCCCCTCGATGAAAATTGTATAACTTAAAAACGGGGAATGTTGATATCGGACAAGAGACGTGACGTGAGCCTGCCTCCTTTCCAAAATTGTGCCTGCTTGTAGGTACTGGTATGGTGCTTTTAGTATGACGAGTTGAAAAAACGGTCTGCGCAATTTTCAAACTTCCGCCCCCCCCCCCCCTATTGGAAAATCCTGGATCCGCGTCTGTATACTATTTAAAAAAATATAGATAATACAGATTTTCTCCTTGAATTTTCAACTGTATCAACCTGCTTAAGATAGGTCAATGATTGCCTCTTAACAAACGAAATGCTTAGTTTGTTGTTTTGTCTGTTTAAAAAACGTATCAGCCATGTATACAGATGAATCCGTTCTAACTCGGACCAATTAAGACGACTCGGCCCAGCTGCAAACACGGTCATTTTTTTGTCATTTTACTCTAACCCTAACCCTAACCCTAAACCTAACCCTAAACTTGCAAAAACTGACCGTGTTTGGAGCTGGGCTGAGTTGTCTTTGGTCCGAGTTAGCCCGACTCCCTATGGATACACTAGTATAATGAAGACAGATAATTCTTGGTGCAACTGGTAAATATACAGTGTATATATACTAAGGCCTTTAAGACAAATTATAATCATTAAAGGTAATACAAAGTTTTGGTATGGGGTCATGAATTTGGTTCAAATGTACATATTGGAAGCATATGCGATCCTAGAATATTACGTGATCGTTGTCGCGGTTGAAATCGAGTCTAAAGTGATTAAATTGTAAATAATAAACTGTTTATGTTGTATAGCTCCCTCTGAAGGAAAATATATTAATTTATCTATAAAACAATGTTTCTTGACTCAAATCTACATATTGGCTATTACCGTTTGGAAATTTGATATCACAAATACTTATTCTGAGATTTTCATAATTTGCAGCTACCATTGTATGGCCGTAGGCGTTATTCGAAATTTATCAAAATTTACCGGGAGCACCGGTACATTTTTATATTCAATTTTTCTCGAAAGCAGAAGTGTTTTAGGGGCTGAATTTTCTAGTACTTATAAAACATCCACATGGGCATCCAATTATATTAAAATTGTAAAGAATCACTATCCAGTAAATTTTCAAAATTTCCCAAAACTTTGTATTACTTTTAAATATTATAAACATCTATATTATCATTCTGATTATTTTTCCACTTTGTATTATGACGATGATGATTATCATAATACTTATCATTATCATAATAATTCTTTTCATTATTAGTATTACTATTAATATTTTTGTTTTAATACCACAAACCCCGAACCCTCCGTTCAAGCAATCAAGCACTACTTTATGTAACAAAAACCAATATATTGCTCTACGGGGGCGGGGCAGATCTTTTGCAGTTGCTGGACCAGACCTTTGAAACAATCTTCCCAAATTCATACGACAGGCACCCATTTCTGCAACGTTCAAATCTTCACTAAAAACGCACATTGAATAACACCTTCCTGATTTGGGTGGTGCCCAGGCGCCAGGGCCGTCGCCAAGGAGGGGGGGGGGGGTGTGCGCGAAAGGGGAAAATGAAGCCAGATAATTAGGGCTAATTAAGAGTCGAAAACGATACAAACGGGGAAACTAAATTAAGACAATTAGGGTTAAGAGTCGAGAACGGCACCACAAATCACGGTCTGCTTTTTCTTATGATTTAAGGAAACGTCAAAGCTTCCGCGCTTCGCGCGAGAGGGGTAAACTGAAGTCAGATAATTAGGGCTAATTAAGAGTCGAAAACGGTACAAACAGGGAAACTAAATTAAGACAATTAGGGTTAAAAAAAATGTCAAATTTTCAAATTTCGAGACCAAAAAAAAAAAAAAAGTCGTTCCAAAAAAAATTCGGCCCGATTTATAAATGTTAAACCCCCCCCCCCCTTGAAAAAATCCTGCGTACGCGCCTGCTACCGCCCCCCCCCCTAAAATAAGATCCTAGCTACGCGCCTGAATTTAAATATATATAGCTATGATCATGATGCTGACTAATTTAAGTTGACGAAATAATTCGTATATTTATGTCGTCGAGGAAAATGACCATTTGCGCATACGCAAGTATAGGACTACTATAGATAAGAAAAACAATTTAGTCTGCGGCCCCAGGTTTAATGGGTTAAAATTGTAGACATTGGGACATTAAATTTTGTCGGTAATTAGTGGCGAGTTTTGTCGGTAATCGATGGCCTCTACCCCCTCCCCCCCCCCCCCCCCCACTGAAAAAGTTCTCTGACAAACACAAAAGGAAGCAATACAAAAACATTTGTCTTCTAGAGGGGGGCACATTCTTAGAATTAGACCTACGTCTATATGTAATTGGGTTTTCTTCTCCACCTCCTTTGGTTTCTCCTTTATTTTCTTTCTCTCTTCTTTCCTCTTTCTTCTGGCAAATTTCAGTTCAGTTCAGTTCATTTTATTCAAAACCACACAAAGCATGATATAATCTGTTACATAAAAAAGAGACTGGTAATAGTACATCAATCAACATATTCTAACTTGATTACATCATAAAGTGAATGGTTTTAGGACGCCTTTAGAAGCTAAGCTTGTGAGCGGGGCCCTATCAACAAAATACATACATTTACAGTAAAAAGAATGTTACGTATGATTATACCAGGGATATGTGAGTTTAACTCACATACCCCTGATTATACAATGGATGAAAATACTAAGCTACATAATATAGAACATACAAATACTCTCTCACACACACACACACACACACGCACACACACACACACACACACACAGCAAACATATTAGTGGTCAAAAAGCATTTCAGAATAAGAAATTACTAAGGTGCAAATAAAAACTATGTCAGTCTTTCAAGTAGGTACGTTTTAGATAACCTTCTAAACCTAGAAAGAGTTGTACTATTTTTTATATCATCAGGCAGACTGTTCCATTCTTTAATGCAAGAGATATGGAAAGAGGTCAGAGTGACATTTGTTCTTGCAAAAGGCCGACGAATAAGAGACTTTTGACGTGTATTATAATTATGAATTTGCGAGTTCTGACGGAATAAATCTTTTAACGTACATTCATGAGGCATAGACTTAAGATTAAACATAAACAATATGCAATTGAACGACACAAGTCCACTTAGTGGTAACATTCTAAGTCGAAGGAACAATGGATAACTTGGATGTATATAATAAGAATTAGTAATAAGCCGTATTGCCTTCTTCTGCCATACTCTCAACTTATCAAGATATGACTTAAAAGTGTTTCCCCAAGCAACATTACAATATGTCAAATAAGGGAGAATAATACTATTATATAATGTTATCAGCACTCTTTCAGGTAAAATAAATGTTAATCTAAAAATGACACCTACACTACGGGACAACTTTGTGCATACAGCATCTAAATGATTTCTCCAACATAAATGCTCATCCATGGTTAACCCTAAGAACTGAACATTTTTACTAAGCGCAACATCATGGCCTCCAACATTAAGAAAAGTAATGTCATCTGGAAGCTTTTTACCCTTGGAGCGAAAAATAACACATTTGGTCTTTTGAACATTCAACAATAACTTATTACAACAATACCATGCATACAGTTTCTGAATCTCTTGATTCGCAATTAGTAATAAATCTTCAGCCTTCTTATCAGCCAACAGCAAGCTGGTATCATCAGCAAAAAGTGAGTATGAGAATAATGTTGATGAGTGTATTATATCATTTATATAGATCAGAAACAACAGGGGACCAAGAACAGAACCCCGAGGTACCATATTTAATAGAAGCAAGTTGAGAATTAGTACCATTCACCACAACAAATTGTGTCGAAATTGTGTTCAAATTTACAGTATGGTTAAAGATAAAAAACAGTTCTGGTCATGCGATTGCATT
>JAVYIG010016888.1:0-12500 GCA_035222895.1 Strongylocentrotus droebachiensis
GAATTGTAGACCATCATGCTAGAAATAGGAAAAAAATATAAAAACTTTAAAAATTAATTAATTATGCAAATGAGGTAGGTTCCGAAGTGTAATGTCCCATACGTCACAATTTGATCATAATTTGTTTAATTTTAATAATGAAAATAATTTTTTTTTTAAAGATATTCTAGGAAGTTCTAATTTAGATGAATACCTAACAAAAAATAGGTTTAACAAAATTACGAAAATTCTGTGTTAATTACATAATCAAATTAAGAAATGTGACGTACGGGACAAGTGTTGTGACGTACGGGACAACCCCATATAAAACCAATGCAAGATGTGAAAAAAAAATGACCAAAAGGAGAATATATACTGTGTTAATAGGAAACTTGTTGTATACAGGGATATATGAACATTCCAACTGGGTCCCTTCTAGGAATTTACTTGTTTGTACTGAATTTGATGTAATTAGTCTTCAAGCCAGACCCCTGGTATTATCAACTTTGGTATTTTGCCAGTTGATGTCCCACAACATTGGCAAGGATGCTAAATATGTAAATCATAATAGTGTACTAGTTCCTGGAATGAATCTAATGAAATTATAAGGTAGTAGAGTGCACCAGAAGCTGGCTTTTACAACTCATACATACATACATGTAGATGCTGCAGGTAAGAAAAAATCTTAGCACATGTATGATATCAAGCTCTCCATGTGAGGTTTTTTTGATGTCATATACATGTATGATGGTAAAGAATTACAGCATACATGTACACTGTACATGTTATGGAGCCAGCTTGAGAATTTTGATCTCCTAAAAACTTAATCATAACTTTTAAGGAAGGATAGCCTTTTTGAGTATTTCACACTCTCACCCACTTAGATTTTAGCACTTTTACACCCATGCATTTTTTGTTGATTTAATCTTTTGAATTGTGGAAAAGGTCACACAAACCTTTAGGGTGGTATTCTCGAAAGCGGCCTAAGTTAAACCTGGCCTAAGTTAAACCGTGGTTTAGTTAGGCCAGGCTTAACTTAGGCCGCTGACCTAAGTCATTTTCATTTCTCGAAAGGTGGCCTAACTGATCCATGGTTTAAACCTGGCCTAACTTAGTCCATGGATTATTCACCATGGTTACGGTTTCTGCACATGCTCAGTACCGAAGCTCCGAACCGAAGCTCCGACGTCACAATGCACTAAGACAATGGATGCGCGCAGTGTGGAGAGGATGCATCACCTCAACAACTTGAGCAATATGACGTCACAATGCACTAAGACAATGGGCTAAGACAATGGATGCGCGCAGTGTGGAGAGGAAGCATCACCTCGACAACTTGAGCAATATGACGTCCAGGGACGGCGGAGCGACTTCCAAAGCGGGGGGCAGCACCAACAAAAAGGGCACTTGCCGGAATTGTATCATTGTTAAAAGGGAAATTATCAGAGGTGAAAAGGGTCACATATCGCACCTGAAAAGGGGCATTGAACATATTTTAAAAGGGGCACTTATGAGAATGAAAAAGAGGCACTTATAATAAAGGAAATGTGCATTTGTTGAAAGAAAAGGGGCACCGATAATTTTGTTAATAAGGGCACCTATCAGATTTAAATAGGGCAATTATCAGAGGTGAAGGGGCACTTCTCAAAAGTGAAAAGGGGCACTTATTGCAAAGGAAAATGGAAACTTGTCAAAGGAAAAGGGGCGCGTGTCAAAATTAAAGGGGCACTTATCAGAGGTGAAAAGGGGAAGGGGCACTTTTCCTAAGGAAAAAGGGGCACTTCTTACAAAGTTAAAAGGGAACTTTCCTATATAAAAAGGGGCATTTGAAAAAGGGGGCACTGTACCCCCACCCCAACTCTTTCTCCCTATCTCCCTCTCTCTCTCTCACACACACACTATCTCACATCATTGTTTATTTCTCTCACCATTAAATTGTTCTTTCTCATTTGGTTCCCTTTCTCTTTTACTCTATCTCTCTCTCTCGCTCGCTCTCTGTTCTCTCACTGTTCTATTTCAAGACTTTTTCCATGTATAATTCAATGAACCCAACAGTATGCACACTTAAAATCAAAAGATATGAAAGGAATATTGTATATAACATATCAACAATTATGTTCAATTCATTTATTTTTCTTAAAACAGAAAAGATTGTAATTCACGATGAATACGATTATAAAATTGAAGGTCAAATATTAAACTCCAATAGCCTCATAATCTGCTACTTGAAACTATTAGAATTAAATGTTATGTATTTGTTACATTACTTTTTCCCATTTTTTAAAAACAAAGCATAGTCTACTTTTGAGCCGTGTTTCTTTTGCAGGGAATCTGTTATATCATGACTTGCACTATATTATAAAACACATTATAAAACATGATTTCTTAAATGATTCAAAATCACAATTTCTCCAGTGAAACAATGAACATCTGATGTACATAAAAACATCCTTATGAGTGATGGTTGCTTTGTGGTTTACACATACAACAAGGACATATCAGGCTTTTTATCAATGGTTGCTTGTTTGTTACCATAGCTTTATGTTATGAGGATTATAATACAAAGGTTTTGATCCCCACGCAGTCACAGTTACGGCAGATGGAGTCTGGTTCATTGAAGAGGCTAAGTAGAACTTCATAGTCCCTGCAAGTATGTATGTTGAATGAAAAGAGAAAAGAATGAAATGAACCACATTGAAACCTATTTCTGTTAAACATTAAAAAGGTCTTGCATGTACATTGTGGTAAAAGTGGAGTGCATAACCAATTACATGAAAGTATTGATGGAAAAATGTGAATGAACAAATGCCATCCTTGAAGTACCTGGGCATACAAACAACAACTTATTCGTACAGCCTACCTGTCAGAAATTCAACAGCTCAGTAGTTCTCCTTCCTCTCTCTGAATTTGTCTCAGTTATCAGGGAATTTGCTTTCATTTATTTTACTGAAGAAAAGCATCATCCTGAAACAAAATAAAAAGGTTTACGGTAGACCTCATTAAAATATCAAAGATCTACTCGTAACTTTAAAAAAAAAACTTAAGGCGCCTTTCATGTAGGCAGTGACTAGGCACCCCCTCCCCACTCAGTTACTAGTAATCATTGATTTACAGAATGACTACCGGTATCTCTTTTAAAATCAAGAACAAACATACACATTCTTGCAGTACTATCTCATAAATGTGCTTGCACCAAGTTGTACTTGCCATGTCATGGCCTAAGAAAGCCCTAAGTAGTTAAAGTCTATAGCCAAGTTAGTCCCTTTCCTAAAATCAAGTCTAGAGGTCTACATTGTACATCTTACTTAGATAACCAACCGACAGTTGGCCTAACCTAGATGTAAACGCAGCCTGGAATGGAGATTTTACAAGGCCCTAATCGTTAGAGCCCATCTTTTCCATTTGAGTTCAATCTAACATTAAACCAAAGATTGTCTTTGTTTATGTTATCTCCCAAAATGAGCTTCGTGAAAGGGGAAAAAGTAAAATGAAAATTTACTGCACTGTACTGTATTGCAGTCTGTAGGTCTCTAAGTCTTATATGGTCCAGAACTGTTAGCGGTAGGTTTGAATTTTCTTCTGACCCAAATTTTAAAGAAGTTAATCAACTGTTGATTATTTGTGTCGTATTTTCAGAGATAGTTCCTCCCAAAAGTCTAGACCAAGCTGTCACTGTCAGGAGTGACTGGTAGCCATGGCAATTGAGCTGAAAATATTAGCTCGTGCAGATGTAAAATGAATAAAAGTTTGAGTGTAGATTGCACCTATATTCATCAGACAAAACAATTTTAAATCAATTCATAATGTACCTGTAGACACATCTGCAGATTCATAAAATCAGCAGATCTTTTAATAAAAATTGTATAAACATGATTTAGTTTACAAAATTTAGGCGTAATTACAGCTTTACTCACCAGCAGACTTTCCAAGAAAAATGGAGTATCTATTTTTCCTGTTCAGGAAATAACTGGTGTTGGGCCAACTGGCTTGGAGATGCCTATGTGGGTGCACCATATTAACGCCAGGGAAATGGCAGTAATTATAACATTCATGTTGGGTCTGCACTCTGCAGGACTGCCTCTCTTGTTGAAGGAATTGACTCGGAGATGTATTGCTCCCATCTCCTGGCAATGGCTATTGAGATGGACTTCACAAGGCGGGACACCATAACTTGGGAGAGGCCTTCTTTTTTCATCTCCATGCATCAATTGAAAAGAACCTGAAATAGCAGAAAATCAAGATGAAAAATATGTTGATATTTGATAAGAAATTACAATTTCTCTTTCTCTGTAGTTTACTAACTAATAGTATTATTAGACTAAACTACTGTAACATTATCAGCAAATGTATATCCAAAAAAAGGAAGCTTCTGTCCATTTCCTTTCAATTTCTATTAGACCTGTCTAGACTAGACTCTTATTGATGAAATTTAGATCTAGGTCTATTAATATTGTTTAAAAAAAAATGTTTTTCTTGGGGGGGGGGGGGGGTGGTTATGAAAATCATCATCATCCTGTAGAAAATTATCGCACCAACAGCCACAACTAGCACTGCAGCTCAGGCAGAGGTGATACCAGACCAAAATTTCTGTCTCTTTCGTTTGTTAGCCTCTGATTTGGGTAGGGTCGGCTCCTGAAAGAGAGGAGCCGATGTTATGTTTAGAAACAGGTTCATTGAAACTAACATGCAATTGAAATTAACATGCCACTTAGAAATGCACTGCAGCTGTTAAGGCACAGTTCATTGTTATTCATATTAGATGCATACACACAATGCAAGTGTATGCAAGGGTCTTCTGTTCACTACATTATACATGTAAAAACACATGGATATTGAGTCTGGATTAAACTACCAAAGCAACCACACGTGTTTCTGCAGGCTCCATTTTGTTTGTCTCTATACTTACATTTATTTAGCTTAATAGACCTAGTTATTACTTTCCAACCCACATTACAACAGCCGACACTACCCAAATCAGAGGCTAACGAATGAAAGAGTCTGCTAGTCCACTTTTAGGCAACAGCGTCTCGAAAATCCACTATAAAAGTAGTTTCTACGTCTAGCAATGATAGTTTTAAGGTGGTATATGCGTACGAAAGGACAATAGTGCCAAGAAAAAGAATTACCCGGTAAGAAATTGCTCAATCTCAGGAAACGAAAATGTTAACCGACAATTATTTGCACGTATGGGACTGGTCTGCGAACAATGTGAACATTTACCAAGTTTCCTCCAAATTTATTCAGTTAAAAGCATTTTAGATTATCACCAGTACGGCAACATGAAAGTTACAAAAATACTTTAATAGCTGGTGTAACTTTCATGAGCGCTTATCCATACAAAAGAGTGCAAAATGTTATCAAATATAGAAATTCAAATGCAAAACTTACCGTTCACTCTCCGCGGACACTCGATTTAACTAAAACGTGACGTCACGCGAAGTTAGGCCGAACTATGACGTATTTAAACCTGCCCTCTGAGCGGCCTAAAGTTAGGCCGAACTATGACGTATTTAAGCCTGGCTTATCTTTAGGCGGCCTTCGAGAATAGCAAAAAAGATAGTCCATGGTTTAAACCAGGTTTAGGCCACTGATTTAACTTAGGCCGCTTTCGAGAATACCACCCTTAGGGTTTTAATTTCTTATATCTGGTGGTGTTAATAAGATGTCTTTAATCAATACAAAATACATTCCAGATTTATATTTTTGTATCCATCTTTCACAAACATGTAGGCTACATTAATGTACATCAAAATTCTTGAATATATGACAGCAACATACATGTTCTAATCTGTGATAAAAGGATTTAAAAAAGACAATATGTTCAGCATTATCTTTGAATTCCTTCAAAATTCTATGATAAATACTATCAAGTAATTCAAACAAGTTAAGAAGAAAAGACTTCATATTTTTAATGTACAGGTGTATCGTTGTTCACAAACACTTAGAGCATAAGAAATGTTCTTTGACAAAATATGATGTGCCGAGTGTGCCCCTGTGTTTCAAACAAGTTTAAATAAAAGTTTTCAAGTTCAAGTTCATCTTCTTCATTCATTATTATTTAAAAACATTTTGCAATTTTGAATGGAATGGATAAAAGAAATGAGAAAAGAAGCATGACTGCACATGATAGATGGATAAATGGAATAAAAATGGTAATATAGTGTGTATGAATATATTAATTCAATTTGCTTTCTTTGTTAAAGTAATATTTGTATTGAATTACCCCATAAATTAACACAGAGGATATTAAGTGATGGTCAGAGGATCTAATTGGGTTCTAAAACACTCTAATTGTCACTGATTTAAGTTTAAATGGTTCACATTTAACAAATTTTGACGAAAATTCTTCATTTCAATGCATTTTCCCATAGGGAAAAGTTGTCCCGTACGTCACGTGTCCCGTACGTCACATACACACATTTATGTTTTGGTATATTACATAACAATGAAAGGTCAGAAAAATATGGTAATAGTTGTGATTAATGCTTGATTCCATAATGAATTAAGATATCATTACCATAAATTTCATAACTTAATAAATTCAGAGAACTTTTATGATGAACTTATTTTTGAAAAAGTCAGAAATTCTCTGGTCCCGTACGTCACGCAGCACATTAATTACATTAAAAATTAATTTATGAATTGGTCAGAACTAAAATTTTCCATAAATGAACTAGCCCATAAGACTCATACCAAAAGATATCCATATAAATAATGTCATCCATTGTTATTTCTTGTTTAAAGTCTCTGAATGTCCCGTACGTCACAAAGCAAATAGCTTGGACCTGCCCAATAACTGTCCTTTTCCTCTTTTCATCTGATGAGTACCTCTTTTCAGGTGCGAGAAATTCCCCCTTTCACCACAGATATTTTTGCCCTTTTTTAAACTTTGACGCAGGACCCTTTTCCTTTTGAATAGGTGCACTTTTTCTTTCGTAATTAAGTCCCCTACACTTTCTCTTAAACGCCACTTTTCACATCTGATCAGTGCCCCTTTTATTTTGACACTTGCCCCTTTTATTTTGACACTTGCCCCTTTTCCTTTTTAATTAGTACCATATTTCCCATGGATAAGTGCCCCTTTTCCTCTTTTACATGTACATGTATATGAGCTACTCCCCATTTTCAAAATGTCCCTTTTAAAATCTGATAAATGTAGGTGTCCTTTTCCTTCAACAGATTTCTTATTTCCATTCTCACAAGTGCCTTTTTCATCAACGTTGAGTGTCCCTCTTGAGGTGCAAGAAGTGCCATTTACACCTCTGATGATTGCCCTTTTTACTTTGACACATGCACCTTTTCTTTTCTAATATTCCCTTTCCTTTTTGATAAGTGCCTACTTTTCCCTTTCTCCATAACATGCACCCCTAATTAAAGGCGAATTAGAGCCCCTTTTCTATAATTGTTCCTAGAATTTGCTTGCTACGCTCGCACGCATTTGTAGATGTTAAAGAACTTTTCAGTCTTTCTTTATTAGATTGAGTTTAATACTCTCAGGGTTTGTTTTTGTTTTTTTATAAGATGTATAATATTTATTGTAATTTTTCACACTAGGACCTCACAGATCTTCTTTTTTTTTTGCTCGCTTGAATATTAATATTCAGACCATCACATCCAACTGCAAAGTATGTTGCTTACCTTGTACCACGTAAAGAAAGAAACATATTGATGTCATCCCTGGTAGTGTAGTCACAATTATGACCATTTTCCCCTTTTTAGGTGCCCATTTTTTCCAGAAAGTGCCCCTTTTGTTGGTGTCCCCCCCCCCTATTTTGGAAGACGCACCACCGCCCCTGCATTATGCTTCTGGGTGATGATGCAGATTTTGTTTTTGCTCATTAAGCCACTGCATACTACAGTATGTACACTTGGCTGAAAACCTTTTTTCTAGTAAATAGTTAAAAAAAAGGAGGCAGCGACCAAAAAGGAAGTGGGCGGGGAGAAGAAACACTTAGTTGTTGTTGTTTGGCCTTAGGCCTACAAAAATTAAAAAATATTGAAAAAAGGAAGGAGGAGGCCCTTTTTTTCTGCTCAAAATGGCTGCTCGGCACATTTTCCAAAACATCTGGTTGGGCTATTCAAGAGGGCTGCCAGCTTTTATATTTTATTTCAAAAATTTAATTCTAGCATTACTGGTACATACATGTTTATTCGTGCTTTTTCATTAAAAATAAATAAATTCAAAATTTAAAAAAAAGCAGGCGGCTTCAAATAAGGAAGCAGGCAGGGACGCTAAACATGATTTAAATTTTGTTTAGCCTCAATTGTATTTAGTACACCCTGTCATGGAATATACATGCATCGTGTGGGACCAGGGGGGGGGGGGGGTGTTCTACAAAGATACGAAGTTGAACTTAACTCTATAAAGTTGGTCTTAAATATTATGGAGAGCCATTTGAAGCCTTGAAGTAAAATATATTCAAAAGCAAAATTTTTCATAAATTCCACGTCAAGAACATGAAATCTCCTTGATACCGGTAATAGAAAATATGAATGATTTGAATCTAGGGCTGCGACGAGTAGTCGAATGCTCGAGTACCCGCACTGTTGACAACTACTCGAGTACGATTCCTTGTACTTGAATATTTGGCCGCAAAAAAAAAAAAAAAAAAAAGAAAAATTCCGGTCACCTGGCACTGTCCAGGTCGACGCTTACCCGTGCCACAGAGAGCGGCGGCCGCTGGCATGGCACTGTGGGTAAAAATGTTTCCCAAATCAAGCACTGTCAAACTCACCACTCAGAAACTGGAACCAAATGTCCAGATTTCTGTTTGGAAAATGGATTATTCTGCTATCTTTGGTTTTTAAAACAGCATTGTTTACTGTTATTATTATTATTAAATCGGCGCCTTCAACTGCAACTCGGAAGTAAAATTGCATGCGTTTTCTGCGACGGACTGTTCCAGTGGTATGGTGGTGGCAAAAAAAAAAAAAAATCAAAAATCAAAAATCAAAAATCAAAAAAATTATTAAAAAACATGGCGTCCGAATATTCGAGTATTTGCTTGTAAGCCTGGGAGTGTACTCGGGTACCTCATTACACTGTTGTGCACAGCCTTATTTGAATCAACATTTTACGCCTTTTAAAATAACTTTTACAAAATATTGGCTTTCCATACGCTTCATCTCCAATGACTATCGGTGATGAAGTAGTAATGCAACCATGCTTCAACACCTGCACTTGGCCCACACTCCAAGAACGCAGAGCTCAATTCAAGGTAGGCCTAGTGATGATGTATCACATTCACTGACTACCTCAAGGTTTTATACGCCTCTCCGCAACCACATCTAACCACGGACAATCCCACAAGTTCCTTATTCGATATACATGTACATTATGTATGTATATGCAACATTGTTAGCTTCTCGATGCCATCAGGCTGTGGAATGCAATGCCTCAAGATGTCCTCAGTTCTACCACCTTGGACCACCTTAGACTAACATATAAATCAAATGTTATGCATACTTTTTAAACAAATGTTGATCTTATTGACCTGAAAGCTTGTCCAATGCTTGCCTGACATATCAACAAGTAATGTACATCATGCAAACTAAATTATAGGTATTGTAGTTCATTTTATACAATGCATGCAAAACAAACAATAACACTGTGTCACATATACCTTGGCACCATGAACTTGTATGATCTAATGCAAGTTAACATTTAATATTTCTTTAATCTTAAGTATGTTGAATATTAATTTAAATTATTTGTATGCGCCTTGAGCATCTTTAGAGATGGATATGTTGCGCTTTATAAATATTATTATTATTATTATAATGGGTTAATGGAATAACTCACACTACAGTTGTACATGTACATGTACTACATGTACATTGTAGGTCCCCAGGAAAGAAACATCCATGAATTTGAATGTTAGCAAACCGGTCTATTCAAGCTGGTGGTACAGGAAACCCAAGTCTGTGAGATGAGAATGGGGCTTGTTTTTAGCTGCACTGCATACTAACACATACACATATTGTACGTCCTTTCTCTCCCTCTCATTCTTTCTGTCTCTGTCTCTTTCTCTCTGTCTGTTTGTCTGTTTCTTTCTCTTTCTCTCCCTCTCTCTCTCTCTCTCTCTCTCTCTCTCTGTACACTGTACTATGTACATCCACACCATACCTGCCTACACGCAGGCTTCAGTTTTTGCCTGCTGAACAGGAAGAAGAAGATCAAAGGGAAAAAAGAGAAGCTAACTAATAAGCATAGAGAAAAGTTACATATACAGATACAGATACAAATGAAAAAATATAAATAAAAAGCCTTCAGTTATCAAATAGATCATCTCAAAAGTCCTGCAAGAAGGCTATATTTGGAACAATTTCAGATTGAAATCGGCATAATCATTGGGTAATACTTGCGCAAGATCACACTGTAAATTGTAGGTGCGTTGACATAAAGATAAAAGACACATCGACGCAAGCACCAATGGTAATTGCTCCGCGTAAATTAGTTTGCTATAACAATGAACATCATTTTCCCTATTAAACCTACAGACTCAAGTTTATTGTAGTATGACAATAACATCGTTTTCAGAATAGAGCCCCAGCACATACTGTACATGTGTTCATGTATGAGGAGTAGCCTACACTTAATGTAGTAGAAATAATAGTGCAGGTTAGGAAAGGCTGAGGGCAACGTTGCTCTGTGCCAGCCCTACCGCCTGTGTGTGTATGGGATGCCAGCAATGACCTTTATCAATGATCACTTTACAATCCCTTCTAAGCAGACAGGAATACAATGCCCTCTACCTTCCTCCCTCTCCTCCCTTTCCTATCTCTCTCTCTTGATCTCTCTCTCTCTCTCTCTCTCTAGAGCTGTCTATCTCGTTATCTCTGTGTCTGTCTCTCTGTCTGTCTTTCTTTCCATGACTCTCTCTCTCTCAGTCTGTCAGTCTGTCTGTTTGTCTCTCTCTCTCTCTCTCTCACTCTGTCTGTTTCTAGAACTGTCTTTCTCGTTATCTCTGTGTCTGTCTCTCCGTCTGTCTTTTTGTCTCTCTCTCACTCTGTCTGTTTCTCTCTGTGTCTGTCACTGTCTCACTATCTGTTTCTCTGTTTTCTCTCACATACACACTCTCTTCTTAAGTTCTTTCTCACTCACGTCACCCCTCTCTTAGAACTGTCTCTGTCTCTCTCTCTGTCTCTAGCGCTGTCTATCTCGTTATCTCTCTATCTGTCTCTCCGTCTGTCTTTCTTTCCATGACTCTCTCTCTCTATCTGCCTGTCTGTCTGTGTCTTTGTCTGTCTGTCTGTTTGTCTCTCTCTCTCTCACTCTGTCTGTTTCTCTCTCCGTAAGTCTTGTTCTGGGTCTGCCTCTGTCTTTCTTTCTCTCTTTCTCTCTTTCTCTCCCTCTTTCTCTCTCTCTCTCTCCTCTCTCACCCACCTCTCACTCTCATCCTGTCTCTCTGTCTTTCTCTATCTCTCCCTCTTTCTCTCTCTCTCTCTCCTCTCTCACCCACCTCTCACTCTCATCTTGTCTCTCTGTCTTTCTCTATCTCTCCTGCTAAATGCATTTACCACTCATGGGTGGATAGCGATTCTTTACAATTTTGATATATTTTGATGCCCTTGTGGATGTACTGTATAAAGCACTAAAAAATTCAGCCCCTAAACCACTTCTGCTTTCGAGAAAAATTAAATATGACAATTTCAAATAGCGCCTACCATAAAAATCTCAGAATGTGTAGTTGTGATATATAATATCCAAACAGGAATAGCTAATCAGTCGATTTTAGTCAAGAAACATTGTTCAATAGCTTAATTGATATTACCTGGTAATATTTTTACCTTGAAAGGGAGTTATACAACTATAGAGTTTATTATTTACAATTTCATATTACTTTAGACTCGATTTCAACCGCGACAACGATCACTAAATATCGAAGGATCGCATATGCTACCAATATGCTCATTTGAACCAAATTCATGACCCCACACCAAAACTTTGTATTAATTAAAGGTACTACATGTACACATGTACATGTACATGTATGTCCCATTTACTTCCAAACCAACTTACTATCAGGGTGGACTTTCCCTTTAAAATGTATTTATTCCAAAACTAAAAATACTTTCTCCTAATAGTGTACAGGCCTATTGTATGAAATTGCTCTCATACTCCTTTTTTGTAATGTAAACATAATAATGATATTGAACTCCATATTTTCCCCCATTGCAGAGGCTTGCATGCATTGTATTATAATGATATCAGCTGTCAGAATAGAGAATTGTTGGTAGCCTTGTTTAAGGCCCTCAAAGTTCTTGTTTGAGACAAGAAAGTGCCCAATTCTCGCTACCCCAAATAGCGATTCTGCCGAGATCCGGGGAAAATCCTGAAAACGCGCTTGCATTATGGGATAGCTTTTCGACATTACAGCTTCCTGTGCAGGCGCTATATAGCGCAAACGTAAAACGCCGTCGCCACACAACGTGTACAATGTATGCACCGAATATGTCGTCTGCTCGGTCTTGTTTTTTTTTCGCAAATATTTCAACGTTTATTTGAACATTTCATTCGT
>JAVYIG010016888.1:15000-28950 GCA_035222895.1 Strongylocentrotus droebachiensis
TCTGTCTTTCTCCTTCTCTTTGTAAGTCTCTCATCTCCAGACTCCCTGTCTTTCTCCTTCTCTTTGTAAGTCTCTCATCTCTTCCTCATAACAAAGCGCCTACATGAAGTTATAATTCTTGCATTGCTTCATGCACTGTAGATGGTTTTGTTCTACATGTTCTGTATTGATGAGTAGAAGATGAAGAATGTTAATGAGCAATTTACGATGTAATTACTCTGAGTCGTTAACACCTCCTTGTCTAACTCGATTTACATAAATTCAAGCTAGGCCTAGAAGCAACAAGACGGTGAATTGATGTTTGGTCTATAACCAGTTCGTCTACTACCCAATTCTAGTCTTATTTCCATATGGTCTATTCACCCAGGTGACCCAGACTGTCTACTATCCACATGGTCTAATTCTCATTTCATCTACTTATCATTTGGTCTAAAACTATTCAGGCTAATAGGTTTTTGGTCTTTAAATCCTTCAATTTCATCTGCAATTAGTATACCAGCCATTTGGTCTATTGTTCATTCAGTCTAATACCAGTTTTAGTCTAATTCCCAGTTTGTCTTTAATAGTCTAATTCCCAGTTTGTCTAATTCCCATTTCGTCTACAATCCATAAGTTTAATAATCATTTGATGATTATTATTATTTAGGATTGGTTATTTATGATACATGGGTATTGAGATCAATTGGGAAGTAGACAAACTGGTCGTAGACCAAACAGCAATGAACCGATAAGAGTACCACAAGACGATTAAACATGCTTACAGACTTCCAGAATTCATTGTACACATGTGCAATGTACATGTACAGGTACATGTATCTACATCTATACGAGAATTGTAATTTTGTGAACATTGTTTAGAGAATTGTCGTGTACAACAAAAACTCCAAAAAAAATCAGGGTCTCAGGCTAGTCTGAGTGTTGTATCGTTCCAAAATCATAAAAATGGGCGGGGCTTATGTTGAACGCACACTGATGATTGGTCAGCTGTCTTATTGAGCGATCTCTTCACGCTTTATACCACGTTAATTTATAAGATGATATAATAGTCTGTACGCTCTGCAGTGATTGGTTATAAGCCTTGTACACAGTACGTACATATAAAGTTTAACTCGACTAAATGGGCTATTACATGTAGGCTATTCAATCATGAAAGCTTGAGAAGAATAGTCAAAAAATACATTTAAAGGTAAAGACCAGTAATGGTCATGCGATTGCATTGTGAAAGAAACGTTGTGGAATCGATCAGAAAAGGTCGATCATCTAGCATCTAGCATCTGCAAGGTTCTGGAATCATCAAAATGATAAGAAATTTGGCTCATTCTTCGTAAAGTTACAAGCACTATACACAGAAAGATGTATATGGGACTACCCTATCTCTCTCACCAGACCATGAGAGAAATAAATTTACCAAATATATGAATTAGTAGCCGGTTTCCCGGCAAATTTTTTATCATCATGTATTAGTCAAAACATATTCTTACACATGATTGGTAATGAGAGCTTCCATTTAATTTTTTGAAATTGGGGCGTTGCCAATACTGGTCTTTACCTTTAAACTAATAAACATAATAATAATGATAACTACTTTATAAAGCACACTTACAGCATCTAATAACTTACTTGAGGTGCTATACAAAACAAAATACACAAATCTTTCTCAAGAATTTTAACAACATGATATCAATAGTAACTCTGAGTAAATAAAACCTTTTTTATTTGTTTCTGAAAGGTTTCTAGGTATTGAATGTTTCGAATGGCACTTGGCAGCTTGTTCCAGAAGACTGGCGCAACATGCACAAATGCATGATCCCTATAATGGGTGGTTCAGGTTCTGGGGACTTCTAGGATAATAGTAGAGGCAGAAGAACGGAGTAAGTAATGGGATCACTTTATGGTGAGGAGATCTTTCAGGTACTCGGGTGCAGTACCTTAAAGACAAGCGTTAGGATTTTGTACTTAAACTGTTTTTGAACTGGGAGCCAGTAGTACTGGATTGGAGTGATGTGTTCACTCCTCTTCACACGTGCCAAAACTCTCGCAACATTGCGTAGAACTCTCTGCAGTCTAGAGATTGAAGAATTTGGTAGACCAACCATAACACCATTGCAATAGTCCAGCCGTGATGTTACTAGAGCATGAATGATAATGTGAACTTCTACAGACAGCCGATATGTGAGCATTCAAGTTCAACTTGTTGTCAAGAATTACACCAAGATCCCATACGGTTTCTGACTACATGTATCTGAAACTGGTAGCTCATGACCACTGATGTTGATATCAAAGATCAAGTGTTGATGCCTTGAGCCAATTAATGAGTAGAATGTCTGTCTTCTCATTGTTTAATTTCAGGAAGTTACTGTCTATCTATGTTTGTCACTGATTTTAATAGTGAGATTGTGTATTCCCAATGCATCTCAGTGGTCTGAGTTCCAATCATGGGCGTAAATACTTACGTACATGTAATACCTATTGTTCAGGGGGGAGGGGGGGGGGATGATTTACGCCCATGGTTCCAATTAATAATCAATTATCTACAATTAACTATGGACAATTGGAAGACAATAGGATGCATGCAGCAGGGTTTCCAGTTATTCTTGGAATCAGGGAAAATGTGGAAGTTGGGTTCTAATAATACTGGCTTCTTTATGCACATGTCTTTCATGTTGTGAGCTCCTAGCACGATCATAGCTAGCGGTCAAATAAAAAGCTCTCTGGCGTATCGGGTGCCCATTCACACCTGGGTGGAGAGTGGCAAAAGGGGATTAATGTCTCGTCAAAGGACACTAGTGCTTGTCTCTCTATTATAAAGAGTTTCAATTGATTCAAAATCAATCGCAACTGTGTACTTTAAAGGTAAAGACTAGTTCTGGTCATGCGATTGCATTGTGAAAGAAACGTTGTGGAATCGATCATAAAAGGTTGATCATCTAACATATATTTGGTGTGTATGGTTCTGGAATCATCAAAATGATAAGAAATTTGGCCTAGTCTTGGTAAAGTTACAAGCATTGTACTCAGAAAGATGTACATGTATATGGGACTACGCAACACATGCGCGATATCTATCCGGTCCAGATAAATATAATAATGTACCAATTATATCAATTAGTAGGCGGTTTCCCGGCAAAATTTGTATCATCACGATTAGTCAAAACTCTTTCACACGATTGGTAATAAGAGCTTCCATTTCATTTTTTTGAGAGGGAGGCATTTCCAAAACTGGTCTATACCTTTAAGAGATAGGTGTTGCAATAATTTTGAGTTGCGATTGATTTGAATCAGTGGCAGCTTTTTATATTAAAGATGGTGCCTAGGGCTGGGCTTTAAACCCTGAACCCTTGGATTGAGAGTCCAATTAATGACCCTCTATACCACAACAACACCTCCCTACTGGTCAGAAGCTGAATCTCTCTTAATATCCAGTCAGGGAATCAATAGGCCTGTTTTCATCAGCTCGAGATTGCCAAATAGCTCGCTATTTCTGATTTGGGAAATAATCCTGAAGTTACAAATCGTGTCTTCATCAGCTGGAGACTCAACCTTGAAACTTCAAACTCGAGTTTGGGAAAGTAGCTCGAAATATTTAGCTCAGAGTTCTCACATAGTGCGAGTCTTTGGGCTGGTGAAGACGCACTGGACAAATAGCGGGATATTTTGCAAACTAGCCCAAGATATCTTGGGATGATTATCTCGAACAAATATCCTACTAATTGCAACTACGGGCTGATGAAAACACAAATTAACTGGATAATTTGTGATCAGGATAGTTCAAATAGCGGGATATTTGGCAATCTCAAGCTAGTGAAGACAGGCCTAATGTTATTTTACCGTTTCCACTTCAGACCATCACTATGTATTATCCTGAACCAGGGAAAAAATTAATATTTATTTTTCGGGGGCTACTTTTCAACCTTGCCTGCATGAAAATAACATTCTAAAATTTGTTTTGCATTGAACTCTATGCAAATTTAAGAGGGCTCTTTTCTGATTTTCGGGGGCTCTTTTGGGCATTTCGGGGGCTATTTCGCCCTGAGCCCCCGTGTATTTTTTTCACTGTCCTGAACAGAGCAACGTCATCAGGAAGTGATAGAGAGGATTTCAGTTTGAAGCCAGACTGTTACTTTTACTGTCAGTGTGTGGGAATTTGTATTCTTTAATTATTTTGAAAATGTTCTATCATTAGATTTAAAGTATTAAAGTCTCTCTGATCTTTAATGTTATCTTTCTTCTCTCACTCTTTCAGACTCCCTGTCTTTCTCTCTTTCTCTCTTTCTCTCTCACTATTTTTTCCCCTCTCTCTGTTTATCTCTCTTTCTCCTTTTCTCTCTGTCCTTTTGCTCTAGACTATCCTGAGCACTCTCTGTTGCTCTCTCTGACTATATTATTTTATATTCCCTCCATCTTACCTCTTTCTTGCTCTTGCCTGCACATGCTCTCCCAATTATGTGCTGCCCATGGCCTTCCTAATTAATTATCTGTGGTATGTAAACGTCTTATCCCACGTCAGGTATAATATCTCAAAACGTTGTCGTTATTACATATCACTCAGTAGGGGGAAAAACCCACATCGATTAGGTTTGTACTCCTCCCAGTACATGCATCTGACTCTGTGTTCGCACTGCCAGGAATCATCGTATAGAAACGATATTCAGTAAATTAATGTTTCCCTAGTCTGAACGGCCTATTAAGAAACAGTGTGTAATGAAATGCATGCTTGAACATTGTTTTAGAAAGTAGTCAAGATAAAAGTATTAGCATCTGAACGTCATATCGTACAAAATTCATACACCTGGGCAGGACTTATTGTGAACGCAAACTGATGGCTAGCTGTCATGTCGATTGTCAATTTACCTCTTCAAAATTACCTGGAGCTTACAAATGTATGCAGAGCTGAATTAGGACAGAGTGCTCTCCAGTTACATCCGAGTTACAATACAAACTATTAAACCTGTATCTTACTGGGTCATACCAGCACTAGCCTTACCCTCATAGTTACTTAGATGAACTACGCAACCAGAGGATCGACGGCTTTAAGTCCTTTCCAAGGGGCGTGGTAACAAAGATTAATACCTTAATACCTGTTTACAGTGTTTGTAACTTTACCAAGACTTGGCCAAATTTCTTATCATTTTGATGATTCTAGAACCTTGCAATACACACAAATACTTATATGCAAGATGATCAACCTTTTCTGGTCGATTCCACAACGTTTCTTTCACAATGCAATCGCATGACCAGAACTCAACTTCATCTTTAAAGGTTAGAAGCCTCTATGTCCCTGAAGTACTGGGAAAGCTAATGAAACATACCTGTTTATACAACCCACTCCCAGATCCCAATCAAATGATTGATGAAACGCTGTCACGTGTGATTCATCTACTGATACTACTAATGAAAAAGCGTGCTATAGACGAAGGGTAGGCCTATTATCAAATAATGTTTAAGTATTATGCAATGCACAGCAGGGTACATGTATATTGCAATTGGGTAAACACATAATAATAGTAGTCACACTTATTTTGTATAGTGCTTGGTACTGTGTATCTAAGCGCTTTACATTGTAATTATTAGTACCCCAGTCATTGGATTATTGCTAATCCGCACATGATAGTGCTCGCGCTCCGCTTCCTGGGGAGTATTCATGTATGTGTAGCACTACGCATTGAGATACATGTACTGTATGTAGAGTTAAAGCCTAAGTCACAGTTGACTAGAGCTATGAGTGGTCGCTGACTCTCGACAACTGCTGGTAGGGAGTTTACAGCATGTACATGTACATGTAACTGTAGTTGTCAGAGGTTGCAAAGTGGTTTTGGGCCATCTTTAAAAGGTTACCAGTGATCAGGGATTGGTCTCTGGAGCATTTTGGCCGGCTGGAGGTTTACGCTGCCACACTGAAAACCTTTGCCGAATCAACCTGGTCATGGAAAGGTTTTTCTTGGTTTTCCAAGGGTAGGCGACAGTTCTTAGATTGATTGGCGACTGATTGCCGACCGATCTTCAGCGCTTGACGACTTTATCCGAGGGGTATTTGGTTGAGAAAAGAATGGCAGCTGATTGACGAACGATATACAATCAGTCGCTGATTGAGCTCCAAACACTAGCTAACCATTACCAAGAAATTTAACTGTAGGCAATTTAGAATTTCCATTGTTGCTTCTACTGTTGGTTCACAATTTTTGCTAACTGTTGTACACACATTGGCTATGCATCTCCAAACAGTTATGTCCCCGATTGCTGAACAACTGCCAACTATTCCTCATTAGTTCCACGAGCGGTTGCAATTTAGATTATGAAAATCTTTGATGATCAGATAATTTTCAATTGTCCATACACCTTCATGAAACCGATCGACAACTGATCGCCCACTATAAATTCTTGCAATTTGGTTGTCGATGGTCGCAGCTTTTTTTGTTTGTCTGAAGTCTGCAAGTGCAACCGGTCGTACGCCTAGTGTGGCTTTGTGTGCTCATCTCCATGTGTGCGCTACAACGTGGGGTTACAATGTAGTTGTCATCGATACTGTCCCAAAATAATCTTGAAATGTATAATGTTTGCTGTGATTTTAGACTTTCAAATTTTAAGTATCCCTTATGACAATCAGATATATTTGCTAATTCACCTTTTTTTACAAGTCACAAAATCTAATGAAACGTCATATAAAGAAACGCATGTTTGGGCATTTTTCCTAACAAAAAACTTGAAATAAAGAGAGATGGAGAGAGAGAGTGAAGAAGGGGGGGGGGGGGGGGTGCTGATCAATTGGTTGTAGATATAAAAAATGTTCAGGGTTGTGACCATTGAGCAAAAATATTGTGAAGATGAGAAAGGAAAGGAAAGATAATGGGAGAAAACACACACATACAAGGTAAAAATTCTCACAAATAAATAATGTATACTGGAGAAGGAAAGATGCATTAAAGATACATACATGTTAGCAGTGCAAGCTGAAATAATGATCAAGCTAGTAGTCACTGGGCAAACATATTGGGAAAGTGAGAAGGGGAAAGGGAGGGAATGCGGAGAAGACACACACACCCACTTACACACACCAACAAGGACAAAAATATTCTGAAAATAAAAAATATATAAGACGATGGTAGAAGGAAGAAAGATGCATTGAAGATACATGTTAGCATTGCAAGCTGTGCTCTAGCTACCCAGTCTGCTAGGGATGCATGCAAGCCAGCATAGTCTGTCACTCCAACACACCGTACCAAGGTCTTTATGATAAAACGCTCCTTCCATAAGAAGGCTCTTTCTCATTCCTAGCACCTCAGTACGATCGATGAAAAGATTGTGCGTGACTTGCCATACATGCATGCACTGCTGTACTTTACCATTTCATCCTCTCTCTCTTCCTCTCTCTCTCTCTCTCTCTCTGTTTCTCTCTATTTATCCTTTCTCTATAACCCTTGTATTGCCCATCTCACTCATTCTGTCTCAAGTCTTTCTCTCTCTAAAATATATATCCATATACTCTCCTCTCTCCCATTCTGTCTGTCTCACCCCTTCTCTCTCCCCTTGTTTCTTCCTTTCTCTTTACTTCCCTCTCACTCATTCCATCTGTCTGTGTGTCTTCCTCTCTCTCTCTCTCTGTTTTTTCCTTTCTCTATTACCCTCGTATTGCCCATCCCACTCATTCTGTCTGTCTGTTTCTCCTTTCTTTATTATCATGTTCCCCCCTCATTCTCTCTGTTTCTCCCTTTCTCTCTCTCTCTCTCTCTCTCTCTCTCTCTCTCTCTCTCTCTCTCAGTGTCTTTCTCTATTTCTCTCTATTACCCTCATATTGAATATATCTCTCATCCTGTCTCTCTCATCCCCTCTCTCGCCTTGTTATTCCTTTCTCTATACTCCGCTCTCTCTCATTCTGTCTCTCCGTCTGCCTGAAATCAGAAATGTCTATTTATCCTAAAGAAATTTTTCAGTCATACATGCACCCTAAATATAGTTATTGCAAATATGTCTATTCCGTCATCAATAACTAAGAAAATGTAAGTTCATGAAATTTCATAGACATGTATGTTGAGCAAATTGAAGACGGCATTGCAAGATGCATCACAGTGTTGCCAATTTTTGTTTCACTGATGTCAACTTAAAAAATCCATAACTTTCCTATTTATAATCATACATTTCTCAAATTTTCGCTAATTTGTTTCTCTTGTTTTTCTGCTTTCATTAAATAACAGCTCATGATCGGGATATAGACTTCCCCTTTAACCATCATCTCACCCCCTGTCTCATTCTCTCTGTCTTTCTCTCTCCCTTCCCAGTGTGTATTCTACATGACGATGCCCATACATGTATATTCTTTAGAGCTAATTGGAGTCTACATGTATGTTTATGTTGAAATTCTTGATTAGGTTTATACAGTAGATCAATATGCCCGGGCCGTTTGTATACAGTAATAGACCTAACAGGCCAATCTAAGGAATCATGGATATCTGCTGAGAAGGAAAAGGGCATTGACTGCTCATCTGATCTGAGTGAACATCCCTGGGGTTCTTACTTAGATGTGATGAGCGGAGACAATATTCTGATCACAAAATACACCTATACCTACTCTACCTGGTAAATAGCAAAACAAAATAATAGGAGGGAGAGAGAGAGAGGGATGGAGGAATACAGAGAGGGAGGGAGGGAGACAGATAGGGAGAGAGGAAGGAAGGGAGGGAGGAAGACAGAGGGAGGGAGAGGAGGAGAGAGGAGAAAAGAAAAGAAAAGAAAAAAGGGGGATGGAGGGAGCAGAAAATTACCCAAAATTAATGCAGTCAAGAGTAGAAGAAAAAGAATGAGAAAGAAGACGATTTGGAGTTGAAGTGATTGGGAGAGTACAGCATGGAAAATACCAATCAAAAAGGCAAACAGATAAGAGAAAGAGAGAGAGAGAGAGAGAGAGAGAGATCTAGGGAAAGCTAAATTGGAGATTGTTGATTGGGAATGATGGTTGCAGACATTTAGGTGATGAAGTATAAAAATCATGGGGAGAAAAGGAAGAATACATATTTTATAAAGAAGAAGAAAAGAATGCAGAAATGAGGTACAGGTAATTGAAATAAACATCACCCTGTTTTATAATGTAGGATGCATGACGCACACATTTAAATGAACAGACTTTGAGCAATGAGAAATAGAAAGAAAGAGAGAGAGAGAGAGAGTAATAGATGGAGAGTGAGAGATACAGACAGACAGAGAGGGGGCGGGAAAGAGATGTACAGTGACAGAATGTACAGAATTACATTCTTACAATTCACACTGATACATATGGAGAGAACGAGAAGCTCTCCAATAAATTATCCCTTTTACCAGAACTCAACCTTCTTTTAACCCTTCACCTATGGGTACTGGGTGGAACATGTACTAAGCCTATAATTCAGTAGTCAAAAGGTTAAATGATGCTTACATGTATATATGTATAAGCCACCCACTCACCTTCACGCCATGGTTGTTATACAATTGATTGTAGGATGTTTGGACAGTACTTGGTGTGCTTTCTTACCAAGATATGAATGTATTATTGAATCTCATGCCCAGTCAAACCTGCTTTAACAACCACCTGTTGAGAAAGACCACCTGTCTATTGAAAGTTGAAATTAATAATTGAAATGAAGTTGTTATTGTCAGTTCAAACAATTGTTTTTCACTGGTACAAGTTAACAGATCAATTTATAAAAAAGAAGAAAAAAAAAGACCACTTTCCTTGTCTAAAAGTGAGAAAAATGACAAAATCCACATCCCAATATGAACATGCAAAGGTGAATTCAGTGAATCCTGTACATATATGTACATGTACATGTAAAGAGCGCTCAAGGTAGATAAGAAAAGTGGCCTTTATGTACAATTTGTTTGGTGTACGATTTAATGGGCACATTTTCCAAAGGAAAACAAAAATGTATCTTTATAGTCTTTCCATACAGGTGGTTGTTGAAGCAGGTTTGATTGTACTTCTATACCAGAAGCATATTTATGCTAATTTTATAACTAGAAGATGCTGACTAATAGTATGTTAACATTGCCTAATGAACAGTGAGATTGAATAATGTGATGTAAGGCTTTTAACTCTTTTTGAGTTAGACAGCTTTCAAGGGTCTACTCGGACAGTATAGAGCTTTAAGTCAATGTACATGTACATGTACATGTATATGTTTTCATACAGGATATACCTATAGGTTTTTCTGTCATGACCTAAAAAATTATATTGTTGAGGATGAATTTGACAACAATAAAGATTGAATGAGATGGTTCAGTGTATTAAATATTTATTGTACAATTGTGTACATTACTACATCAATAATACATGAACTGTAATAGACCCCCATCCCTTTATAGTGTATGGCATTGTAATAGAACGTCTCTATGCACTAAGTGAGGCTGTTCACACCGCAATAAGATAGCGCGGTCTATCGTATCACCCCCTCTTTCTAGCGCGCGCTAGACCGCGCTATCTCTCGTGGACCACCCCCAAGAGGTGCTCCAGTGGCACGCCGTTTTGGCTCGCCGTGGCTCGCTGTTGGGCGGACCAAAACGATGTTGTACCTCCCACACTGCAGAGATAGCGCGGTCTAGCGCGGGCTATCTCTGCCGGTGTGAACAGCCTCAGTGAGCATTGAACAGACTTGTACAATATGAATTTTTGATATTTTAAACTATATCATTTTGAATTTTTTCTTCCTTCTTGTTTTTCTTTCTTTCTTTTTTTTTCTCTTCAAATTGAGCCATGACATGTGATTAACTTGACCTGTATATAATTGAGAGTGAAGTGACTGATTGGTTTGGATATCTGCATGAGGTGAAGTTTACATGGAATTCTGCTGGTCCTATGTAATACATACAGTCAGGCTTGATTACCGCGTATGAGGAAAAGAAAACCTTTCACACAAACCTAATGGGTTATTGCCGTTTGGTCTACAACCAGTTTGTCTAAAATTCCCATCTGGTCTACAACCAGTTCTGCTACTATCCACATGGTCTAATAATCATTTTGACTAAATGAGTAATAGACCAAATGGGTCTACCGGTAATTGAAGATTAGACCAAATGGAAATTACACTAATTGACTATTAGACCAAATGTAGATGAAATGATCATATAGGGTTACGGAAGAGTTCAGATTACAGGGCTTCAATGTCAAGGTTAAAGGTAGTGTATCAAATTTTGTAAAACTTTGCAGGAATTATGAATATGTCACGTACATGTATGTCCTATCTGTGAAATTTAAACGTTAGCAGTGGCCTAGTATTCACATTATGCAAGGAAACCTGATTACTTCTAGACTTCACTGTCAGACACTATTGAGTGTCTGACTGGCTTTTTCTTCTTTGGTAATAACATCCATACAATAATCTCCCTGTGCCACAAGGCTTCAAGAAATGTTAACTGTTTCCAGTGCAAGATGAATAGATATCGATGTTATTAAGTTCATCATGGAACTAATCAAGACTAGAAATGGGCAATTCAGCAAATCAATTGTGTTGTACAAAGCAATCCTTGTGTCAATTAATGCCAATTGTTTTGTGCAATGTAGAATGTGTGGAAAACATTTGACCATGCAGAGAGGCCAAGAAAGTGGTCAACGTGTCGCTAGCATACTGACTGTAAATAGTGTAGTTTTAGCTTCCCCCCCCCCACTCAATGTTATTTAGGGTACGCGTATGCTTGTTCCCTCTTCTAGAAAGCACCCCCTATCTGAGGACTGCCAATATTTCTGAACCGCCCTTTCGCGGGCCTTTCCTGCCTTGGAGACCCCCCAAATCAGGAAAAATGCTCAATGTACCCCCCTAAATTCGGAATAATTTCTCAGGAGTCCAAAGAGTTTGAGAGAAAAAAAGAAAAAACACCCCCTTTTTAAAGAAATCTCTGGGTGAAAAGTCAAATACACCCCTTTTTTTACAATTCTCGGGCCAGACTTTGTCACACGAAAAGTACCCCTTTACCGGACATTTTGGCAACATGCATGCGGTCATTCCGACCTCTGGGTGGGGGGGTCGGGAGTTTTAGGAAGAAAAGATTTCATTATTAAAACATGTAGTAAAAAAGTTCACATTTGATGGAGATTAGTTACATTTTTTGTTTCATACCATTTTTTAATTCAAATCAAAATTCGCTTGTTAACTGAACAAGTGAATTTTGATTGTTTCACACTGCTTTTTAACTGAAAATATAAATTCACTTGTTATCTGAACAAGTGAAAACGATAGCTGAACCTTCACATTAACATTGCATTTGAGTGTATTCTGATAATTTTGTTCTATGCCATATTGTGAGAGAGGCTACATGATAGTACATGTACACATATATTGTCTGTATGCAAACTGTGTGAATAGCATTCATTCTGTGTCTTTTATTTTGCTTTCTAAAGAGTTGTTTATTTGAGAAGAATAATAAAGTTGGTGTGATGTGAAGGCAACAGAATGGCAACAATGAGAGCACACTTAAAGGTAAAGACCAGTATTGGAAACGCCCCAATTTCAAAAAATGAAATGGAAGCTCTCATTACCAATCATGTGAAAGAAATATGTTTTGACTAATACATGATGATAACATTTTTGCCAGGAAACCGCCTACTAATTGATATATTTGGTAAATTAGTTTATCTACATGGTCTGTGAGAGATAAACGCACGTGTCGCGCACATGTGCGTATAGTCCCATATACATCTTTCTGTGTACAGTGCTTGTAACTTTACGAAGACTAGGCCATATTTCTTATCATTTTGATGATTCCAGAACCTTGCAGTACACAATGCTAGATGATCAACCTTTCTGATCGATTCCACAAGGTTTCTTTCACAATGCAATCGCATAACCGTTACTGGTCTTTGCCTTTAACATAAAAATTGCTTATATGAGCATGAATAGACATTCAAATTATGTAGGTTATGTACACTTTAAAAACAAAAATTGTTAAATCACAGTCTAACATGGCAGAGGAATGCCAATTTTGTTAAAATTACAGATTAAACTTTCAATATGCTAGATTTTATGGTGTTGGATTCAGCATATTCAAAGTTCTACCATTTGGAAAAAAGTGGTCACTTCTTGGCCCTTTAAAATGGCATTTTTAAGGGAAACTTCTGCTTTAATATATTAGAAGTAACTTAGTTATTTTGAGAGATTTATTGCATTCTTGCCCATTAATCTACAAGATTCCCTACCAAAGTGCATGACAAAGGCATGAAACAAATTAGAATAATGGACATTTTCTCAGCACGACATGGGCATCGCCATTCTTGATGACAAGAGTGACAACATACTATGCGAAGTCGTTTATCAAGTAAATATATTCAAATTTATTGATGCTTGCTTCCCTCCCAGGTGTGTGTGGTTTCCCTGTCATGCTAAAAGGCATTACATCATGCCAAGAATCTCTTCATTTATATATCTCTTGTACACTTTCATATTAGGAATATTGTACAAAAAAGGGCAAGAATAAATCTTAATTTCAGGAATAGGTGCACTTATTCTTTAGGGTGAGCTTTCCTCTAACATTTTAGTTTTTAAGGTACATACGTATACATTAAAGACTGTGAGCAATACTTGTGTAATACTGGGACCTTATTTCTAACACTCAAAACATGATATTAGTCAAAGATAAACACTGCCTTCAAATCGACCGTGAATCTGTCCAAAAAAATCATTTCGTAGAACACCCAGTGAGTGGTGAAGAACCCACACTACGGTGAACTAGACAGTGAACATGTCAGAACGTTTATTCATAAAACATAAAGGGTAATGTAATTGACATTTTGCAAAATCAATACTGATGTGAAGAGGCTGTTTGACAGGCATGCAACAAGCCATGCTTGAACTCAATAAGTCCTTGTATGTATGGGGATGTTTCTACAGGTATTGAAATGGTGGTCCTTTTGATTGTGCGTTATATTATAAAGAAAAGCGTAATTTCTTTTATATTATGTATACCTGTACATGTAATGTATGTGAAAAATGATAA